>PVKS010000262.1:0-40657 GCA_004027875.1 Aplodontia rufa
CCAGAAGCCGATGTCATTCCTCCACAAACTATCCATTCAAGGCATGAGCTCTTCTGGGGGAAAATGCAAAAGGTAAAATTCAAGGTGGATATCCATGATCTGGTTTTTCCCCTCAATAACAAAGTTTATATCCACTGATTGATACTGTTTTGATAATGTTTCTCCCTCAACTGTATTTCTATATTCTAATAAAAAAAATCATACACAAGACAAATTGGTGACGTATAGCATACTATTTATAACTGTTCTGAAGGCAAACCAAAGCAGACAGTGTATTAGGGAGTGGTGGTGTTGCCACCTCATCACAACCTACTGCAGCAAAATGCTCTCGGAAGAGAAACATCTCTGATTCCCCTGCAGCCTGCTGCTTGTACTGCAGGTAGCTAGCTTGGGTGCCTTCCCTGTTTGAATGCTCACTGGAATTCTTTAGAGTTGCCATCTTTACATGGTTTCGAGGAGGCACTAATGTCATTGTTCACATCCCTTTCCTGCCAGGCAGGAAAAGAATGTATTGCACTTGCATCGATGTCATTATAATAAAATAATGAGCATTTGTGTGTTACAAGCTACGTACCAGGTGCATATTACAGTCTCTTACTATAACATTCATGACAATGTTAAAAGATGAATGTTAGCATTGCAATTTCCATTTTACAAATGACAAAGAGAATAAATAACGTGCCCAAGGTCACACAGGTAGCTAGGGGAAGAATTAGGAATCAAAAGTAGGCAGACCATGTTGTGGTCTCCAAACTTTTTTTTTTTTGTACTAGGGGTTGAACCCAGGAGCACTTAACCATTGAGATACATCCCCAAGACTTTTTAAATTTTTTTTTTTGAGACAGGGATTTGCTAAGTTGCTTAGAGCCTCACTAAGTTGTTGAGACTGGTTTCAAATTTGTGATGCTTCTGCCTCAGCCTCCCAAGTTGCTGGGATTACAGGTGTGTGCCACTGTTCCAGGCTCCAAACGTTTTTTTGAATACATGTCCCATTAATAAAATAATTTTGAGTATTCATACCAATCATTTTATTATTGAATTAAAATTATGTTGATTTAAAATTAATATTAATATTAATGATATAATTATGTATATACTATAAGACATACATAAAATAGAAACTAAAAATTATGAGCTAAGGTTAAAATATTTAAAAAATACATTTTATAGTTTTATTAATAGTATACTAATTTTTTTCTTTCATAAATGATATTGAATATGCTTTCCAGCTATTCAAAAATCTGTTTCTAAGTTCTAACTGAAAAAGATGCTTCACAAAGATATTTGGATCCTTATGGAAAATGTCATGAGCTACCCTTAAATGCAATACACATTTGTAAGTCATCCACCCTTTACACAAGGACTTTTTGAAGTTGTATTTCTTTCTCTTTTCCTTTCCTTTTCTCTTCTGGTACTGGGTATGGAACCCAGGGATGCTTTAACATTGAGCTACGTAACCAGCCTTTTCATTTATTTTTGAGACAGGGTCTTGCTAAGCTGCCTAGGCTGGACTTCAATGTATGATCCTCCTGCCTTAGTCTCTGGAGTTGATGGGATTGTGCCACTCTGCCTGGTTTTTAGATTTCTCATCATTTCTGATTTGATCAAATGTCCCTGTAAATTCCCTGGAAAGGGGTACATTTTTAAGGCAAGATTAAAACCAACTAATAACATTATTCTGAGGTTGTTGAAACTGGATAAAATATTGTTTCAACTTTTTTTTCTCTTTTTGACACTGACAAGGGAGATTTTAGAGAGCTTATCCCTCTTTAGCCTGGTTTCCACAGAAAGCAGAACCTGGCTTTTACTGAGGAGTGTACAGCAAGGAGTGGCAGGAGAGGAGGGCCTGCTGAGGATCCATTACAGAGCTGGTCACTGTCTTGTGTGGAACATGACAATTGGTCAGGAATGAGAGATGCTCTTTCCAGAGCCTCAAGATGACTGCTTCTTGGGACAGTCTCCAGGCATGTTCTCGAGCTCCCATCCTCCATTGTTCAAAACTCCACTCCACTTTTGAGTTACAATTGTGTATACTCAGGGGATCCACTGTAACTTTTCACCACAGCTAGTTGACAGGAAAGAAGACCTGGCTGGGAGGAAAGAAAGAGTTACCCTTGCAGTTCTGGGGTGGGAACTGTCAGCTTGTGTCAGCTCAATGGGGCCCAGAGCCCATGAATCATACATGGGCTACACAGGAGAGAGGTGGGACTCAGAGCTGAAGTGACACATTGAGGTGATTGATAGACACATTTAAGTAATATGTTTGACAGCAGAAATCACAGAACTATGTAAACATTTTCAAATAACCGTAATCAAAATGCTCCTGTAAACACCGTTTTTAAAAAGTAAAAAGCATTTACCATTTATTCATTGTTAAAACATCAACTGTACCTGCCTAGGAACTGCATACTGCAGCATGTTGTAAAATATACTCCACTAAAGCTGGAGCTAAACCCAGGCTTGGGTGAAAGGTAGTCAAACTCATGCCTGAGACCCAGCAAAGGCATAGCAACCATAATCTAGGGGAACCATAGTTATGTAGGGAGGGAGTGGGGAGTAGGAGGAGTGGAGAGGGAGGGAGTATAGGGAGGGATCTAGGTAGACAATCAGCAATGTAGCATAATCTTTACCCCCGTGAGAATCCAAATAATACTTACGCAATCATTTAATTCTGGAAAATTCACAATCTAAGAATTTGTATCTCTTGTAGGGGCAAAATGTAGAAGAATCAAGAGATTGAGATGTGGGCAATGTGGGAGTAATTCTAGTTTAAGAATATGTGCATATCATATTGTTATTTTATATGCAATTATGATTGTACAGTAATTCAACTCCTTAATAAAAAATAAAAAAAAATCCTCTACTATGAACTCTACTAGAAACCACACAATTGGGTGAATCCCTTTCTTTCCCCAGGATGCTCATATGGTATGTATGAGGACCCAGCAAAAGACTGAGTCCTGCACTGGGCTCAACCTGTTTATTAAATACTGGACAATTTTTTATTTTTTGATTAAAAATGAATAGAAGTTCTAAAGTATTTTCTAAAGAAGTTCTATTATCTTATTTCCTTGAAATAGTGGTCTGTCTTGCCCCACACTTTGAAGATTAGTAGTCCAGATTTTTCTAAGACATAAGAGAATTAAGATAGCTACATTAATGGGTGTGTGAATATATCAATGGATATCTCTAGTAAAATATGGACTTTGTAGTCAACAGGCTTGTGTTTCAATTCTTTTTTAAATTTTATTGAGGAGTTATGTTGTTGTACAATCATAAATTCATATGTAGTAACAATATATGCCCCTGATTCTAATCAGAATTATCCCCACATCACCCACACTCCAGTCTCTTAACTTCTATATTTCTATACTTCCCCCCATAACAGATATAAATATATGATTGTGTATTTTCCAGAACTGAATGATTGGTTAAATATTATTTAGTTTCTTGAGGGAGTAAAGAGGAAGTTACATTATTGATTCCCCCCTAGATCTCTCCCTATCATTCCTCCCTCTCCCTTCCCTCCCGCTGCTTCCTTTCCCACTCTCCTTACATATTTATGGCTCCCCTAGATCATGTGTGGCTTTGACTTTGGTGAGACTAGTACATGAGCTTACTTGGTTCTCAATTCTGCTCCTCCTGTTTACTGCTTTGTGTAGCCTTGACTGAGCTACTTAACCTTCGCTTTCCTTATCTGAAAATGAAAGTAATGAAACCTACCTCCTGTTTGGCACATAGTAAATTCCAAATAGAAGAAAACCATGTTTATAGTAGCAGAGGTTGATTATAACAAGGGACAAAGAGAACCAGAATACAGCAGACTGCTGTGATGGCCCCCATCCTAATCCAAGGTTTACAAGGTAAGAGGAAACAAGTTTTCTGCCATCTCCCACTCTTCCAAAGACGACTCCTCTAGAATAATATTGTTGGGTAGGACAGTAAACAAGAACTCATGCACATGAAACTACATGATTCATTATCTATACTCTCTTAACTCAGAAGCTCTGGAACATGAAACTTAAATTCTTTTCCTTTCATATCTTGTTCTTTATCACAAGATTCTTTCCAGAGTTCTTACTCTCGATGAAGAAAATTAGAATCCATGTTCCTCTGGCTATAATTATTATTTATTTCAAATATTTATTGCTGTTTCATTAGAATAATCTGACCAGTATGGGGGAAGAATCCTGCTGTCTGAGGCAAACTTTAGTGGGGCACGACTGACTGTTCATTTTGTGGTCCCAAGGATGAAATGCTTTCCACACTTCTGCCCAAGAAGCTTCTCCCTGGCTCATGTCTCTTTGATTAAACCTCTCTGAACTGTGTACTTTCAATTTAAGTCATTTTATATCTACTAATCTTGGTAACTTTACCTTTTTCTGATTCAATGAATTTTATCCTTGATTTTCCCTTCTGAATAATGGGGTCCATGCAATAATAAAAATGTCCAGATAAAAGTTCTCCAAATAATTGATAACTACCCTTTTATAAACTTACTTAAGAGAACACAATTTAATATTCCACTTCAACTAATGAGGAAAAAGTGATATTTCAATATTTAGGAGAGTCTCTAAGTTCCATATATACTCATTCCATCTGGCCTAAAATCCCAGTTCCCTGTAAAGTTGAGCAAAGGTAATGCTACAAAGTGGAGTTTGCATGAAAATGTGAGCCATAGGGCCACAGTTGAATGTGTAATTGAGACTAATCCTTTTTGTTTTGCCAGTTCACTCCACGCAGTAGCAGCTCCCAGGACAACACTAGCATGCCCACCCTTCTGCCTAATTATGTCTCTTAGGCTCTGGTCTTTATTTGAAGCATGTGATAGAGAGAAGGTACTTGGAGTATCCCAGAATTTGTGGAGAATTGGGAATGGTAGCTCTTCTTGCAGCTTTCTGATGACCCGTGTCCCCACGTATTTTATGGTAGTGACCAATTGTGATTTGTATGTGCCTACATGCATGTGCATGAATGCCTGTGAGGGAGAGAGAGCAATCTTTTATAAGGATGGGAGGCACTACTGCTACTGGTAGTTGAGGGCTATTTAGTGGATCTTGGTGGAAAGGTTGGTATACACCTTTGAGATTGACTGGTGAAGACTGACTATTTCTCTCTTGAGAATTATGTGGATTCTGTTGCCATTATTATTATACTGGGGATCGAACCCGGGGGTACTTAACCACTGAGCCACATCCCCAGCCCTTTTTATATTTTGTTTTGAGACAGAGTCTCACTAAGTTGCTGATGCTGACTTCGAATTTGTGATCCTTCTGTCTCAGCCTCCCGAGTTGCTGGGGTTACAGGCTTGAGCCACGGTGCTTGAAAATTATTTAAAAATTTCCTTTTGAAAACATAAACCCATTTAACCATCCATCCTAGAACTTCAAAAAGAAGCTCTCACAGGAAGCTTACATGAAAATTCTGTGGATCTCATGATTTTTTTTTTCAGAAAGATCTCTTATATGTAGATTAGGATCCTGGCGCCATATCAGTGTATTTTTCCCATCGTAAGTTTTGTCATTCTTCTTTCTATTTGCTTATTTTTTTTCTTTTTACCAGCCTGTGAGTTACCTGTTCACCAGTATGTAGATGAAGGGCCCACTCTATGCTTAACACTCAGTCTGGATGTAGTAGTCTGACTGTATATAAATAATATTTTGTGTGTGTTTTCCAAATGTTGAGAAAATTCTTCAGCTTTATTCATCCAAAATTGCCTTAATGGTGTCTGGAGCAGTGGCTCGGCAGTTACAGTGCTTGCCTGGCATGCACGAGTACATGGGTTTGAACCCCAGCACCACGTACACAACAAAGTGTTGGAGCAGCAAGGACCACATGAAAAACGAAATAAAATTGATTCTGTCTTTCTCTCTTTCACTGTCCCTCTCTCTTAAAAAAAAACTGCCTTAATGCATATTGCTTTTTATCGTATTGCATAATGCAGCCTTAGTATTATGGGTACATGAGAATGTGCAAAGATCTGAAGCCCACCTAGATGCATACTGAATGTTCGACTTCACTGACTTCTATTCCAAGAAACATAACAAGCAAGAACATAGAGTTTTTACTCCTTCTGGGTTTCAGCCACACTCATTTCTACATAGTTTCCACTGAGGCAAGCAGTGGCATGGTAATTGTGGAGGTTTTGATGACAGCTTTTGTCTACAGAGATCGTTCATTTTTAGGGCTTGCATCTCCATCTTCCAGGTGGAGGTGATTTTTCCAAGAAGCATTTGGAATATGCTGAACATGTGTCTGGGTTTGTGGAGTTTGTGTGTCAGACTAATGTTCTGAGCTGATGCCTCCGTAACAAAGAGGGTTGAGCAGAGCTCTAAGGCAGATGTGGCAGGAGCAGGAGACCCTCTGGAGGAGCCCTGACATTTCTGATGCAGAGAAACAAACTTCATTCACACTCGGCAGCTTCTCCCTTGACACATCTTAGCAAGAGGCATGGAAAGTGTCGACGTCTCAGAGCCGTGTTTACTTATGTTTTTGGAGACAGATCCAGTTTTTGGTCCTATCAGGAAGCCATCGAGTGCATTTTTTGAAGGATCTACATTTGGCCAGAGGACTGACTACAAGTATAATTGCTTTTTGTTTTCTTCGTTTTTCTTCTTATCTAAATTTCCCCCTTTTTCCTCCATCTGATGAAGAGATGGCAAAAGGAAATGGAACTTTCTCCTTTGGTCTTAATTTATATTTAAGAGAAGATGAACAATTCCACAAACATGACCAATAATGTATTAATGAAATTGCTCAGTCAGTGGTTGGGGTCACAGTTGATGCCACCTAGAGAGGAGCTAGTGGGCCTATCCAGATTTTGATATGGCACAATTTTAACTCAAAAGGGAATTCGTTGGTAAAATCCTTGTAGGAGACAGGCAAATGAACGATCTACTCTAGACCTTGTTTAAACATTCACTGTCCTGGCTGACTGTAGTGTTGGTTGGAGATTCACCTTCAACTCTTTGCATGCCAAAGTTTTAAGAGGATCAGAGCAGGGCGGTCAGCCTGGGAAACTCATTTCACCATATGACACATGCAGGGCACACACATCCTGTTTCGACTGCTGTGTTGAGCCTCCGATTGTTTGCACAAATCCTCTGAACTCTGAGTCCCCATGCAGGTCCTGGAAAGTATCTTGGAAAATAATTTACATTCTTCAGCTTGGAGTTGGAGTGCAATTTAATTTAAGATAGTTTTAAATTAGTAAAAATGAGGGTTCTGAAGTCATCATGTTTACATTACTGAATTTTAAAGTATCAGAGTCTATAGCTTCTTATGGTTCATGAAGGATTTATATCAAAGGGTATGTCTCTGTATGATTCTCAAAGCATACAGATTTTTCCCCCTATCTTGGCAGCATTAGTGTAGACACTGTTTGGTAAAAGTAATTTTGAGTTGCAAAACATTTGTGTACCACCAGCACCTCATGTGGTGGTCAGAAGCTGATGACAGGTTGTTGCAATTTCACTACAGTAAGTCATGCTTGAAGGTGAAGGTCATGACGGGACAGAGCACATGAAGTACTTGCGGGTGTACTAGGCTCTCAGCCACTTCTTATAACTTGGTGAGGAGAACATTAAGACTGTTTGCTAAAAAGAAGGTTTTTAGATCACCCACCGATTTGGTTTCTCTGTAGCAACTTCAGGGAAGGAGACCAGTTAGAAGACATTAAAGAGAACAGAAAATTATGAAGGTCACCATGATAGATACGAGTGCAAATATGGTTCTCTCTTATTTCCTTTCATCCTATTTCTTTCTCTATTTTACTCTTCTCCAAATGGATAAAAGATCCAAGTGTGTACCACAGTACTGTCTTTTGACCATTTTCTCTGCCCATTATTTATTTAGTATTCTATACTTCCTGAAGGCATATATTGCCTCTAGTAATACTAAAAAATGGTAAAACTACATTAGGTATAATCTTTATTTAAAATATACGTGGAGGGGCTGAAGTGGTAGCTCAGTGGTTGCGGTGCTTGCCTGGCATGCGTGAGTATGCGAGTTCAAACCTCAGCACCATGTACACAAACAAGCGTCCAAGCAATTAAATTCATATGAAAAACTAAATAAAAATTGATTCTGTCTTTCTCTCTTTCTCCCTCTCTCTCTCTGTCACTTTCCCTCTCTCTTGAAAAATAAAAAAAATATGTGGAGGAAACTTAAAAACTTTGGGGCTCTTATAGGCTGGTGTATAGTTGCACAATAATCATTATTATTTACTGAATGCCTTTTATGTGTCAGGAACCTTGTAAAGCATTGAGGATATACAATAAAAAAGATTCAATTCTCATCCTTAAATAATTCATTGGCTAGTAAAGGGAAACACACACACACACAAGTTTCAATGTCACAAGTGCCATCATGGAACTATGGGAACTATGGATAAGGAATGACTGGAACTGTTAAGCAGGAGTCTGAAATTTGTTTGGGGGAAATTTGTTTATCAGGGGCCTTCTGGGCAAAGTGAGGACCACATACAAAGGAAAATGTGAGGTGTTTGGTGTGGATAGAGTGTGAGTTGCAAAGTTGGGAAAGAGCAAGAGATAAGTGGGCAGGAACAAGAACATGACAGGTGCTGCATGTCAGACATCTTGCTTTGAGCAACGGGGAGCCACAGAAGAATCTAAGCAATGGAGAATTGGACTCTGAGTTGGGGAATTTTTTTATTGGTGCATTACAGTTTTACATAATGAAGGGATTTATTGTTATACAATCACACATGCACATATTATGACACTGTAGCTTGGATCCAATCCTTGAGAGTTGGGTTTTAAAACATCCTACGTGTGAGATAGAGGGAGAAAGGGATACACTAGGAGCAGGAAGAGCATTTAAATGAAAGACAATAGCCCCAATAAGAAATAGTTGTATCTAAATCAGGATAGTAGTTAGGTAAAATGGAAGGTATGACTTTCAGAGAGATTTAAGAAAACAAAATGTATGGGACTTATTAGGTAATTGGATATAGAATGTGTCTTCTAAGACAACTCAGGGTTTTGGTTTGAGTGACATCTAGAATATGATCTTATTTATTGATTTGATAAATGCTTATTATATACTCTATAAGTCCCGAGAAAAGTGGTGAGCACTGAAGGTATCTAGATGAACTTACATAGGATCTGCCTCCATGGAGTTGGCATTGTACTATGAAAGAAAGACACCCCAACTGATAATAGAGCACTTGTCTAATGGAATTATGGTGGCCACTTTCAGTAAGGAACCCAGTAAGGAGTTGTAGATGATGTTTTTACTTAGAGATGTGCTGAGCTTAAGCAACCAATGACATATCTGACATAGATGCAGTGGACACATGGTGATAGAGGACCAGAACTTAGGAGACACATGCTTTGGAATAGTCATGGTAGTCCACGGCCTGTTTCTTGTGAGCAATGAGATCACAAACAAGACTGGGTGGTGTCATAAGAGAAAAGTGGGTGAGAAGCAAATTTTAAGAGGCAACAGAGAAAGAAATGCCCATGAGTATTACTGAGAAGACACTGTCAGAGTTATACCAGGGGGAGCATTTGTACTTCATCTCCATCACTCTTTTGAAAGTTCTGCTTTGGTAGTACATAGGGCAAAAGTATCTCTATTATTTCCAACGTCTATTTGGTTCCTACTGCAGAGCACATACCAAAAGAATGTTGATTTAATAAAATTTGATATAGGCCTTAGGAAATAGATTCTATTCTAAAAGTGTGGTGAAATAAATATAGACATAGTAAAACATATGCAATTTTAAAAGAGCTGAACTTGGTATTTACTGATTTTGTGATCAGGGTACCTAAGTTCTAGACTTTATCACCAACTGCTGGGTGAGTTGTTTTCACACCAGCATTGTACTTGATCTCTGTACTTAGGATCTTCTTAGTAAAATCGAGATTGTGTTTCGAGACAAAGTCCTTTTTGGTTTAAAAGTTAGAATTTGGAGACACAGTTAAACAGTCAAGCTGGAGAGATGATATATCATCAAATATTGGTATCCTGTCAGCTTTCACTGATGTATTATCTTATAAAGCATTGGGACATTAAATATCTGAGAGTAGAACTCTGGATATTGATTTCTTCCCCCAGTCGCAAATGGCCTTTGCTTCTGAAGAATGGAAAGCATTGCAGAGTTGTTTATACCAGTAGATTGCATCCCTGCAAAACGAATGTCAAACAGTGCATCTGGGTATTGTCTTGATAAATTACATGACTCAGTGATCACTGACCCACATTTTGTAATATGATTTTATAAAACCCGTGTGACAATGCTAATGGAGATAGATGCACTGTAGTTCCTATACAGTAGAAGCCAACAATGTTCCTGGAAAAAAATGAAAATAGGAAATATAATTATAGATTTTGTATTATAAGATTTCGTATAAAGAAATGATGTTAGGTGGGAAGATACTTTACACAGGGAAGTTGTTAGAATTTCAAACAAATTTACTGAATGCTAACCAATAATACTGCTTTGTCAAAATAACTGTTTATTTCTGTGCTTCTAGAATCTCCACTGGCATAGCACTAGGTGTGAAATAACAGACTTGTCCCCTGTACATACACTGAGGTGCATGATACTTTGGCTTATGTGATCTTGTTTTGGGATTTCTGTTTTATGACTTCATTTTAGTAGTGGCAGCCTACATCTGAGGATTCACAACAGAGAAAAAAGCCTAACCTTATCAGTGAAGACTTTAGCCTCACTCATAGAAGGAAGAAGAGTACCTCCAATGACAAATTCACCTGTGTCTACAGAAAAAAACAGTAGGACAATTATAAAGATATTTTCCTGAAACATAGTTTATATTGTTTTGTCATGTAACTTGCCAAGGTAGGATAAATTAAGTGAGCTTCATAATATAAAACTTGCTCACAAAATCCCTTTCTGAACAGAAAATATAAATTCTTGGCATTGTTTGTATGTCTGCGCCAGTCCAGTGTTCAATTTTTGGTAATCGAAAAAATGTAATTATGGAGTGGCAACTGCACATAATTAGAGCTACCCTTCTGATTTTTAGTTCTTAAGTTTTATTTGTTTTTAAAGCTTTATTAGACTTTTAATTAAACATAATAATTGTACATATGGGTCACTGTGAGGTGTTTCAGTAAATGTGTATATTTTGTAATAGTCAAATAAGGATAATTAGCATACCCATACTTCCATCTTTAAAATAATGGTAAGAATTTAAAGAAATTCTAACCTGATATCTATTCATTTTTGGTGGATGGAGTTGGTAGTTTCTACTTGCCAAACATGAACTTAATATTCTATTATCTCACATCTTAGTTACACACCTTCAGAATCAAAGTGGAAATAAAAGATGAAGCCAAATAAGAAAATCATGTAATTCAGGTTCGCAAAAGAACTTTTCCATTTTCTTTCTTTCTTTTTTATTTTTTTTTAGGGTTTGAGGACAAGGAAATGATGAGGTGAGCTTTGGTCAGTTGGAAGTTCCCAGCTGCTACCATACGCAAGCAGAGACGCGAGCCTAGGGGTCAGATGTCAACATCTGTGCTAGCTGAAGTTTGTGTGTGGATGAGATTGCTCAGGGGAGAGCTTGGGGAGTGAGAGATAAGTAAAGCTCTGAGAGTAGAATCTTGGTAAAGATCAGTTTTTTAGTGGCTGGTGGAGAGAGACAAGGAGAGTCAAAAAAGAAGAGTCAGTCAGTCATGAGGAAAAGGTTGGAGCTAAAGGCAAAGGATAATTTCAAAAAGAAGGGAAAGGGTTGACATTGACGAGTGCTGTAGGGAGATAAAGTAATAATTGAACAGGAATGCAGCCATTGTGCTTGTCAGCCAGTAGTAGCCACTGACCATTGTGAGAGCGGGTTTACTGGAACAGTCGCAGAAGAAATCCAGATTGCAATGAATGGAGAGAAAATAGCAGAAGAGCAAATAAAAAAGAGCATGCCCTTCTCTGTTTAAAGAACCTAGTTTTTCTTGAGTTAGGTTGGATCGAAGCATTGCATTTGTGTTTATGTATGGGGAATTTAAATTAAGCTCTTAAGGTCAAGTTGTTGAAGATTGTAGCCCACAGCACAATGGAATCCCAAGGTCATAGGTATGGGGATGCCATCCTCAGAGCTAAAAGTAAAATTTGTGAGGAGCTTTTAGCCCTGACAATTTTCCAAACAAAGGAAACTCCGGAGGTGGCAGGAGAGGTGTAGAGGTGGAAAAGGCACAGGTTTTGGTAGTGAAGGTGGGGTTGTAGGAAAGAGGTGGCCCTGACAACTGTATGAAATATACCAGTGGCTGTGCTTGACCTTGCCCTCTATGTGGGAGGTCAGATGTACGTAAGGGGCACTCTCAAACTTGTTCCTTAAGAAGCATATGATACAGTGACATGATCAAATGGAAGAGGATGCTACTAATGGTTCATGACTAAAGAGGCAAACAGGTTCCATGTCAGAATTCCTTAGGAGAAACTCATCCAAAAAATCTTTGATATCTTTATCTTTGGTGATTTATGCCATAACATCTGTCAAATTGGGGTCAGAAATTTTAAGGAAACAAAAAGTGATGAAGATGCATTTAGAAGAATGGCCAATAAAAGAAGGAATCAATTCCTGGAACTTCAAAAACTGAATTAGAGAAGGCAAGGATAAAACAAGTGGTAAAATCAGCATGAGGTGGAGTCATTGTCCTCTGGTCATTGTGATACAGTGGTAGGCATAGCTATGGTAAATTCTTCAACAAAGTCTGAAAGTGGGAAAATCCCATCTCCTCTTCCAAAGTAAAAATTCACTTGTAAATACCCCTTCTCCAAATTGTATGAGAATTTCCATTGTTTTCGGTTCATTACTTAGACATATTCATCTTCAGGGAACATCTCTAAGAGATGGTGCAAACATCATTGTAAGAAAATCATGAGCTATAAGGCCACTTCTTCCTCACATAGGTTCTGAATTCACTGTCAGCCGGTGCCCTGCAGTCAGTTTC
This sequence comes from Aplodontia rufa, assembly GCA_004027875.1. NCBI lineage: Eukaryota > Metazoa > Chordata > Mammalia > Rodentia > Aplodontiidae > Aplodontia > Aplodontia rufa. The sequence continues at coordinate 12,934 of PVKS010000262.1, forward strand.
CTCAATCTCTGGAATTATTTTTTTCTAAAAATGTCTACTTTATATAGAGATTTTACTCAGTGGTCCTATTCCAGAGATATTCCTTTAAAAATGAAAGGCCTCTATTCTTTTCCAGTTCTATCATTTTCCCATTTTTTATATCAAATGTAGCTTCTAGCTCTTCAAATACCTTGAAATTGCCCGCCTTGAACTAAACACAATGATACCATCAAGAGACTGGATTTTTCTTTCTTTCTTCTTTTCCCAGTAATCCTAGCAAGAAGGTCACATGGCTTTCTGACATAACAGTCTTTGATCTTTGAGTTTATATTTTCACATTGCTATGAAGTGGGGATTCATTTATGCTTCTATAATGGATTTATCTTCCAAACATAAATGGAGGTTAAATTTCTTTCTTGCTGGCTTAGGCCCTTCATCCCACCCTATTGAGATATTTCTGGATCTTGAACATATTGAACAATACATTTATCTTCTCAACTTTGTGTTATCTGTAAAAAGACCACTCTAGTTCTTGATAAATATATTAAACAAAATAGAAACAAGGAAAGGACCCACAAAAATGCCAACAGAGCACTTTCTACTTGCTAACAAGTTTATGTATTTTAGGGGACGATTTTCCAAACAGTTATAAATTTCTTAGATAATATTATGAAAAACTGTCAATTGTTTGGTGATACTGGTGAATTCTCTAGCTTAAAATCTTTCAAGATGTTCCAACTGTTCTCACAAGAAAGCCCAGACTCCTTCACGTGGCTTTCAGGTCTGACCCCTGCCTGTACTATCACATCTGTATCCTTATTCTCACATCCCGGCTTTGAAGTCTATGCTCCAGGCTTCCTGCACCACTTTGCTCTTGTCAGCTTGAATCCTTTCCCCTCTCTGTTGGGCACATTCCCTGTCCCTAGACCTTAGCTCATTTAGACTGGCTCATTTCACTTTGTCCTCCAGACCCTCGCCCGAGATGCCGGTCTCCTAGAATATTTGTCCTCATCTGAGACCTTCCTTTCATCCTTCCCTATTACACCTACATTTAGTCCTATGAATACTGACCTTGTGTTCTTTTCTCTCTTCCGCTAGACTGAAATCCCCTTGAAGACAGTCACAGTTTTGTCTGGCATTCTATCCCCAGTGTCTCTTATGGTACACAGCAGGGACTCAACACATTGTTTCATTTTCATTTCTTTGGACTTAATCCTGACTGATATCTGAAATCTACCAGTAATATTATTTCCGTTTACTCTCCTTCTGTATATAAAACCTATATAAAAACAGTTGTCATGAATTATTTTTAGTGACATCATGTTGGCTCTGGAAAGCTGCTCTTTACCAAGTGCCCTCAAATAATCAAGTTAAAGAACGTTTTTAGGTATGAAAGGAAAACTCATTTGGCTTTAAATTACAAAATCCCCTTTATGCACTCAGGCATTTGCTTAGCTCTGATCTTCTGGCAATTTTCCCATTCCCTTTGATTTTTTTTCCCCAGGACATGAGCAGCTGCAATAACAGCTGCAAATTGTTTTAATTGTCTTGGATGTAATGCATCTGGACTTGAACACATTTTAAAGCTGCTAGACACTCTATCTACCCTATTAAGGTTTGTGTTCTACCTTTTGCAGACTCAATATCATTCTCCCTCATGGAGGAGAGATGGAAGCAAACCAGAAAGTGAAATGTTCTTTTTTTTTTCTTTTACCATCACTGGCAAACAGTTAACTCTTCTATTCCTTTATCTGATTATTAAAAACACAGCTTTAAAATGTAATGACATTCTTAAGTTGCTCTCATATAATCTGAGGTCTGGAAGTTTTACCAGCAAAATTGGTGGAGTAGGAAAAATCTAAATGGATAGACATGAACCAACAATCACTATAGATATCTAGGGCCTGCTTAGTTTCAGGTACTATGGTAGATGGGAATGTTGATATATATATATATATATAATTTTTTATTCCCTGTCCTCCTTAAGGAACTCATCATTTATCAGATAGAGAGTGTTAAAAGTCATAGGGGTAGAGTTCAGTTAGCTGAGTCTACCTTGGCTTAAGAAAGTAGTAAGGAAGTGTTGATAAAACAACTGTCTTTTTAATATGATTTAGTTTTATTTCCCCACTCTCTCTCTTTCCTCCATACATACATACATCTTTTAAGTCATGGTTCTCAAATATGGTTGTATATTAAAATCATCCTGGGATTCTGAACTGGTAGCAATGAGGTAGGTACTTTACTTCTACAATACAATGTAGTCAGAGCCAAACTCAATGAGAATCTCTGAGAGTTGAGGCCTGGGTGGCAATATCTACTAAAAGCTCTCTCAGAGATTCCGTATTCAGAGAGTTGAGAACATCACCTTCATCACTTACCATGTGCCTGAGTAGTGATGTGCCAGGCCAAGGAAGATATGTACTATCTTCTGCAAGATAAAGTCTTTGCTCCCCAAGCGGTTCCTCTCCTTGAGTAGATAAGCATGCACGCCAAAAAGGGCAGAGCAAAGCTGTAAGGTAGCATATTGTAGGACTAAGAGCCAAAGTGAGAGGTGGAAGAAGCAATGCCATGGAGTTATAGGGAAAAGAAAGAAATCATGGACAAGAGCTGTAAGGGAAGAGTTGGACACTGAAGAAAGCATAGAATTAGGTAGATAAAAGGGCAGTGACACACAGTTCAAACAGGAAGCACATAAATAATCAAATTCCTGATGTCAGGAATGAGTTTGGAATATTCTGGGCATTTTATTTGACCAGATCACCCAGAATTGGTCAGAAATTTTATTTTGGGGGTCAGACTAAAATTATGGAAGTAAGGTTCAAATATGAGACCATTGTATATTTTTTTAACCTTAAAGTGTAGTTTTCTCTTTTTCTTTCTTTCTTTTTTTTTTCTTTTTAAAGAACATAGCCATAGTCCTTAAACATTCTCGAACTGTTTACAAATGAGCAAATACTTGAAGTCATTGAGCAACTTTGGCTTGACTGATAATGGAATGTGGGATATGGAATATAAACTTGGAAAAGGAGGGAGGAATCTGCTCTCATGCACAAATGGAAGTACTCTCCAGCACTAAGGTTCACTTGTGTTATGATGTGCTGGTAAATGTGTAACAATTAGCTCTCCAGAGGGAGATTGAAGCTGATTTATAATGTTTGCCCATTTCCAAGGTGTAAATACTACCAGTATGACTAATTCCAAAGCCACCAAAAGTTTAAAAATCAGTTTGTGGCCAAGCATGGTGGCAGAAACCTGCAATACCAGCAAGTTGGGAGGCTGAGGCAGGAGGATCCCAAGTTCAAAGCCAGCCTCAGCAACTTAGTGAGGCCATAAGCAGCTTAGTGAAACCCTGCCTCAAAATTTAAAAAAAGGGCTGGTGATGTTGCTCAGGGGTTAAGTGACCCTGGGTTCAGTACTTATTACACCCCCACCAAAAAAAAGTTTGAAAGTTTGAAAATTTGATATGGACTCTCTTGCAAACCACACCAATCTTTGTGTTGATATTACTTCAGTCATAATAATGGTGTTTCTGGGAAGACTGGCATTAGGTATGGAAGATGTGCCTTAAAAGGTTAATATACACTTTAGCTAAATTTGTGTAACTCCCAAAAAAACGGAGTCTAAAAAAATCCTAACACTTTCATGTAGGAAAACTGAAACAACATTTAGCCACCCATATCTTAGCAATTGCTCTAGAGGTATCTTCCTCGGAGGGAGGGAGGGCCCTGGAGAGCTCTTGGCTGGCTAGCCCCTCCTTAGTTTGAGGATGGTGTTTCCAGCAGGGCTGTTAAGGATTTTAAAAGTGGGAAGGCAGAAGGAGGAGCTGAATAAATCAGATTTCCATTAAAGGGTGCTCCATGCAACCTGAAGGACTCCAGGCAACCTTATTCCCAAAGCTCGGCTCCTGCAGGACTGGGCCCTCTGGCTTTGGCCACTGAGCCCGAGTCCCTTGGTTCCCTGATAAGGCAGCCACACCTGCCTTGCTGTGCAAACTCTCTGCAAGCCTTTAAACTCCATCAGACCTGGTCTGATTGTGGTCGCCTCTCCCTGGGCCCCCAATCCTTCACACTGCCAATTAGCTCCGGCCTTCAGCCAGCGCGGGAGCACAGGAGTCCATTTCAGGGCTGGACGCCACCTGGGTCCCGCCTGGCTAAAGCAGCTTCCAAGGGCGATGCCACCAAGGAGCCTTCAGCTCCGTCCACATTTTTCTTTTCTCCCCCCACCCAACCCCCTGCAAGAACAACTGATGTGACGGTAGGAAAGCCATTTAGTCTAAAGTAAAGACTACAATGTTTTTTCCTTTGTATAACGCGCCCGGTTCCGTCCCTCGGTATTATGCTCCATAATGTGCCGTGTGCAGCCATTTTGTCGTCGCTTTGGGTCATCCTTGCTCACAATTGGTTATTTACTCAGGGGCTTTTGAAATTATTGAGTTGACACATCTGTCAGACAGCAAAAGCAGAAATGCTAAAAGGTCACTTGGAGAGAAACCAGCTGCTCCAGACAAACCTTTCTGCCTCCAAATAGCACAATCATTACAGCCTGACAGATGGGGCCTCCGCTTCCATTTCAGGCGCTCTCCTTGCCTTCAGGTATTTAGCTACACTACCTCATTGCCAGGTCAGCCAGGCCTCCTTGTAATTACCCACACAATAGGCCTCTCTCTGCTTAAGAATAACAGCTCCATTTTTCTCTGAATAGGAAACCAGTTCCTCCCAGATATGAGCTCTGGAACGCATGCCACAAACTTTCCTATTAACAGATTAGTTTTGACGGTGGCAAGTATGTTTCTATTATGTCTGCAGCTTTCATTACACCCCCAGCACGAGGCTCTGCCTGAGCTAAGGCTTTGGAGGGCTTTCCAGGGGCTTTGGAGGGTGTGTGAGTAGATGGCCTGAGGGCAGCAGGGCTGCCGTTCTCTTTCCCCTGGCAAACCTCTCAGTGTGTGCTGAGGATGTGTCCGGAGGAACAGGGCGATAGGCGACGTCTGTCTGCGTTGCTCTGAGCGAGGGTCTCATTTAGGCAACTGTTTCCCTAGCCTGGCTTCCGGCAGTGCATGCGCCTGTGCATGTGTGTGCGTACGAAGGTGGAGATGGAAATGAAAACAAAAAACGAGCTGAGGCTGAGCCTCAACCTTGTAGGGAGCGAAGGGAGAGTACTCCATAAAGAGGTTCTGCCACGCTGTTGGAGGGGACAATTAATAGATCAGTTTCTTAATCTTGCAGAGTCATAGCAGGTGACTTGATCATGGTAGACTGGCAGTGTGGGTGGTTTTTAGAAATCTGAGTTTCTTTGTGGCTCTTTTCTCTGAAGGAGTGCTATTACCAGTGACGAAGGGAAAGTTTGCTCTCTGTGATTAGGGCTGCTTCACTGTGTAAGTCTGAAGAACTCTACACTCACTTCAGTGCAGAAGGCTGAGTTGCAAAGGAGATGCGAGATGGCTTGAGAATTAGAGCTCTAAAATCTGCACACATTGAGTAGGTGAGACAATCTTAATATCCCTTTTCAGGCTGTTGGGACTTTACATATAAATGAATAGGGGCTGGATTGGTGGCTCAGAAGTTATGGCACTTGCCTGGCCTACACTAGGACCCTGGTTTGAACCCCAGCACCACGTACAGAATGAAGTGGAGCTTTCATTGGAGCAATGAAAGCCACATGAAAATTAAATAAGATTGATTCTCTCTTTCTCTCTCTCTCACTATCCCTCTCTCTATAAATAAATAGGAACCTCCACACTTCACTAGACTATCAAAGAACTTCAAACAGAAAAACAATAACGAACTCTTTAACAACCAGAAGCCATGATATCATGCCATGATAAGTGCCTAAAATTGAGATTTTGCCTTCAGTTTTTCTTTTTCCTTGATTAGTTACCTGGTGCCCCTTACTATTTAGTTTCTGCCCTTGCATTTTCTACATTATGTCTTTTAATCTGGGGGTTAAGAAATGATTTGCAGTTATCCCAGATCTCCAAGTGTAACTGCTATTACTGGGGGTGTGAGGGGCTCTGCTTTGTACCTCCGGTACCCCTCAATAATTAATAAGGTCTTCTTATACACCATAACTTGAGCTCACTTGTGAATCAGGAAGTTCTCAGAAGTTGAGAACTGAGACAACAGTGTCAACATGACCTGTCACAACTAGGAAATTCTTAAAAAGGCTAAAACCATAATCAAGTAATAACTTTATTGTTTGGTTCAGAAAATTCTTGCAAATTAATTTTTCTGGGTTTGATCAATGGGGCAAACAGTTCTATCCAGGATGTTAGACTCCTCATTTAGGCAACGGTTCACTTAGCAGACAACAGTTTACTTAGCTCACTTCACTCTAGGACAGGAGTGTTGCTGCGTTCACCAACCCTAAACTATCACGTCATAAACTTGTGTTCTCAGTTAGTTCTCTACCTTGAAGAACTCCTTAAACCTACAGATTTCCTCTTCTAGTCTGCCTCCTCTTAGATATTACTAATCTCTGTCATAGTGATGTTCTTTGTTGCAGTTAAGTGTAACAAAGTTAGTTTTTTTTTTTCACCCCCATCAATGGGCTCTTCTGGTTGTAGTTTTGGGGGAGTTTAGGATCAACAAATTGTACCAGTGTCTGCTTAGTACAGGAAGAGAGAATACCTTGAAGAGACTCCAGGGAAGTTCTGATGGCACAGATTTAAGAACATGGGTGGTGAGGGGAGGTCACAACAAAGATTTTGAAGCTCGTGAATATCCCTTGGGGATTTACAGAAATTATACATGGAGGATACCTGATAGTCAAATAGACTTTCTATGAGCCAAGATACAGGGCTCAGTCATTATAATTTCAATATTAAAGAATAAATTATCTTACTTTGAGAATAGCAGCTGTTGTAACCTGGGTCAATACTGGATTCTTGGGCAGAAAGGATGTATTCTGGATCTTTGAAGGAGAGGGAGAACCTACAGAAGAAATGGAATGGGTCAGGAAAATTATGCATGGGTAGGAAGCATTTGGTGTGGACCTTGAAGAATGGATTGAGCTTCTATGTGTGTGTGTGTACATGTGTGTGTGGTTGGGGAGGGAAATATAAGTGTTGAGGAAAGGGAGGAAGTATTTAAGGGAATGGTATATAATTCAGAGACCTGGATTTGAAGCCTAATCGTATTATTTAATCATAGGCTAGTGGCTGAACCTCTCCAAAAGGAGGATATGACACCTGCCTTATTAAGATTGTTATAATAGTAAAATGATATAATTATGTAGAAGGATAAGAAAATTATTTGGATATAGTGAAGACTCAATAGATGGTGGTTGTTGTTATCATAGGTTAACACAGAAGTGAATGGAAAGAATGCTCAGGGCATGTTCTGGCAAAGACTGAAGCTTTAGTGATATATGAAAGTATGTTATAGGAGTCCTAGGCCAGAGGCCCATCTCTGGGGCTCCCAACAAATCGGATCCAGCCACTTGCCCCCAAAACCAAGTAGAAAAGTAATGGGGAAAACAGGAAAGGAACTTTCATCAATATGACCATATTAGGAAGGCAGGAGAGATCAAACATAACAGACCTGTCTTTTGGATACTGACATGAGATTTGGGTTTAAATAGAGGAAGAATTAGGTAAGGGGGGGAGAGATATGCATAATTAAGTAGTTCTGGTCAAACTGTCGTCTGTTTCATCACTATCTCAGTTCTGATTCTTCAAGGTGGCTTCAGAGAAAGAAGTCTTATCTTTCGAAGAACAATATCTGCTTTGTGGGATGTTTATCTATCAGGTCTGTAATTCTGGGGTGCAGTTTGGTTCTCATGAGATGATTGCTCCTGCTTAGAGGGGCAGTCCAATCATGGGGTGATCTCCTTGCAAGGTTCCACTGTTCCTGGTAAGCGTGGGGTAGTGATTGAAAATGTCCAGGCAGCAGGACTTTATGAAGCTGGCAGTTGAATGTCCCTGAAAGCCTTGAGAATACTTTACTCTTACGTTGGTGTCTTTAGCTTTGAAGGGTGCAGACAAGCAGCTTTGGATGAATATTCCTTAAATGATTAAAATGCCTGTGTGAAGAGTTGAGTAGGAGTCTACAAAAGTTTAAGGTAACAAAGGTGGTATTTTTAATGTTAGAAAGAAAAAGCGAATGAGAGTATGGATGTGCTTTTAGGTTAAAAATTCTTTTTGGCTGTTCTAGCCAGGCTAATTCAAACACATCAAATGAATTGTCATCAAAACTTTAAAACTAGTGCCTCATGCTCTTGTAGTTTAAGCTGGGAACCTCCCTGATCTCAGACCTGGTCCCAAGAACATTAGGAATGTGAAATGAGTGAATTGAAAAAGCAATGACCTAATATATCTGAACTCTGTCTGTTTTATAATAAATTTACGTTGCCCGAGAAGTGATAGTGGGATTAGACCTGTGAGGTGGTGAAGAGTGCTGCTCAGTGTTACTACAGTTCTTCAGATTCCAGCCGCATATGTCTTCGTATGAGATAGTTAGCTACATTTGATGTACTCTCCATCCTTCTGAGTTCATATCAATTTGGAGTGGAGGCATTAACCAATCCACTGAATATAGAGGTTTTTGAATCAGTTCTTGCTGTGTGTTATCTTTTGGCATTCAAATTTATTTAATTAGTAGGCTTTAATTTGCACTAAATAGAAAAGCCAGGATTCAGAGCAAGCATAGGTGACACTGATGTTACCCTAATTGGTTGGATCTATGTTAATTATCAGGTGACTTGGCTAATAATACAGCCATTCACAGACAAGGACAAAGTGACTGTGAAAGTATCTCCTAACAAGGCTGGGCTTCTCTAGAAAAGTCTAGCCTTTAGAGCCACGACATGTTATTTATTGCCTCTTGTTTGAGATTCTATTTTTAGGTGGAAGGTTAGAATTAAGATCAGGATTTAAGGTCAGGAGACACCAGTCAGCCCAAGTAAAAGATGCACAAGAGAGAGAGAGAGAGAGAGAGACCAGCTTCAAGGGTTTGGATGATATTTAGAAAAGAAGTAAAGAACGTAATGTGTTTTATTTTACTCTTTTTTTGGGGGGGGTACCAGGGATTGAACCCAGAGGTGCTTAACCACTGAGCAACATCCTCAGCCCTTTTTATTTTGAGACAGGGTCCCCCTAAGTTGCTGAGGTTGGCTTTGAACTTGTGATCCTCCTGCCTCAGCCTCCCAAGCCACTGGGATTATAGGCATGTGCCACCACACCCATCATAATGTGTTTTATTCTTGAATAATTAATTAAATCTGTGAAAAGACTGACAACAATCTAGGTAAAATCCAAATCACTTTCAAGTATTAATCAACCAAAGATAATACCTCCCCTTCCACTGCTGGGTTCTTATTGTGTATAGCTGTAGTGATCATTTTTTTTTTTTTAAAGAGAGAGGGACAGTGAGAGAGAGGAAAGAGAGGGAGAGAGAAAGAGAGAGAATCAGTTTTTGTTTAGTTTTTCATGTGACCTTTGTTGCTCCAAGACTTTGTTGTATACATGGTACTGGGGTTTGAACTCACATACTTGCCCCTGCCAGGCAAGTGCTGTAACCACTGAGCCACTCACTGCTCCAGCCCTGTAGTGAGTGATACTTTGACCTAACATTGTAAGTGCTTTTCCTCATGGTATTTATGGTTAAAATGATGTTGAAAAGCAACTTGGAGATCTTGGAGAATAATGAGAACTGAATATGTAGTGGGTAAAAACTACACTTTCATCAGTTGTTTTCTTAAACATGGATTGGAAGATAAAATTAGCTGGAGATTTTGCTATACCATCTGTCTCTCTCTCTCTCTCTCTCTCTCTCTCTCTCACACACACACACACACACACACACACACTCAATAGCTAAAATCCAAGCTGGCTATTCTATACGCCTTAATAACTGTTATTCATGCAATGCAACATACTTTTTATAATATAAATCTGCTGAATTTTGACTTCTATGACAACTCTTGCCTATCTTGATTATTAGTTATTCATCAAATGTGAGGAAAGCAATAATTTCATGTTTAGCATGAAATTAATAACTGCTACCTGTTATCATCATCATCATTATCAGCTACTTGATTAACATGAATGTCTGTCCTGGTAACTGTCTAGAGGTCAACTAATAGAACACTTCCTGATTCAGTAGTGCAACTAGAGAATCTTTGGAGATTAGAGTTCCAATTGTAATAATGCATTTCTAATAAAATCTTGCTGTATACAAAAGCAAAAAAAGTAAGGTGTTTTTCATGGTGCATTTAGAGCAACAGAGCTAGTAGGGAACTATAATGTGCTTCCAGTGGAGTCTTGAGAGGTTCATTGCAGAGATCATACAACTGATGTTCTATAGTTGAATTTGGCCAACAGATAGTTTTAAGTAGCAACAAGGGTACTGTTAAACAATAAATTGGATGCTTTAGGCAGGGCATGTACTCTCAGGTTTCCTACACTCTTTACCATTGCTTAATGCTTTTATATTTTTCCTGTCTTTTCATTAAAAGCATTTGAATTTGTAAACTTTGCTCAGAAACATCATTGAGAAATCCACTAGAAAGGTGGATTTGAAGAAATTTGGTTATGTGTGTGTTTGTGTGTATGTGTCTGTCTGTCTCTTTCTCTCTCTATATATAATTAGTTTTGCTTCTAGGTTCTAAGATTTAAAGAAGGGTAGTTAAAAAACAGCCAACTAAACAGAATTTAAGGGAAATTCTATAGCACACTTTTCTAACTGGTAATTAACAAACCCTCTCCATTCCCTTTTTATAATGCAGTCTTCTTGCCGTTTACGCTTCTCAAAAATAAAAGTCATAGGGCATCAGCTAGCAGAAGGGTGGCATTGTTATGGAAATGTGTTCCTCCTGTATGTCTTAGTCTATCTTGGCTTCTGTAACAAAAATACTAGAGACTGAGTAGCTGATAAATACAAGAAATTTTTTTCTCACATTCTGGAGGCTGGGAAATCCCACAACAGGGTCTGGTGAAGTCTGATTTCTTGGTTCATAGTTGGAGTCTCCTTACTGTGTCCTCACATGGCAAAAGGAGTAAGAGATCACTCTAAGTCTATCCGGTTCATGAGCATTCCACCCTCATAACTTAATCAACCTCCTAGATGCCCCACCTAGTGATCCATCACCTTGAGGACAGAATTGCTACATATAAATTCAGGGAAACTTAAGACTTCAGCCCATAGCACTTGGGTTATGTGAATTTACTCTCCTGATCTGAGCGTATTATTAGGCCCCTTAGGAAAGGAGCAGAAAGCTTTCCTGCTTAGAGAATTTTGAACACTAGCCAGAGTAAGCGAATATTTTCTGGGAGAATGATGAGGCTCAGACTTACTATATAGACATCTGTCCACTAAAAACTTTTGAGACACAGTAATTTTGCTCCACAGCCCTGGGTAAGTCTGATTTCTTTTCCAATCATCTCTTGTGGGATATTCTGAGAAAGAAGGAAATCTTTGGGTTTTTAATGATAAAGGAAGAAATTGTTCGGATAGTGCCAGATGCAGTAATAAGACTGGTAAGAAAAATTTTAAGAGTTTACATAGTGGTTTCTGTAGCCAGAGACCATAGAAAGTAGTATTCAAGAGGGAAAAGAAACTGTTAAATGAAATATAGACCAAGACCGTGTTAGGGTAATTCAGGTAATTCACACCTGTCCTTTGTGGGGATGTGGCCACAGAATCAGATCCAACAATGACAAAGGTGTCCCTTAAAATTCAATTAGTGACACTTGCTTCTGAGTGGGGGACTTGAACTTTTACTTCTAACCTTGTTTCAACACAGCCTGCCTGTCGTCAGGTCTCCAGTTTTGTCTGGGCTTGTTGGACACTGCTCTTCTTGCTCTTTGGGTTGCCTGCTGAGTCTCTGCCCAGTCTGCCTTCTTCCTCTCCATCCTGCTCTAAAAAGAACCAACTTTGATCGCACACTAGGCAAAGTTTTAAGGTAGATGAAAAGATAGAAACTCCTACTTTTTAAAAGATTACCGTGAAAGAGAGAAAGCCATGTAAAGGTACTAAAATAGACATGAATGCAGCAAATTGGGGGGAAATGAAGGTGGACTCTGTCCTTGATCTGTTCACAGCAAAAAGTATTCACAAACATCTCACTGAATCTTCTCATTTTCCTGAGAAGCAGGCTGTGTTTACTCTCATTGAAAAGTGAGGATGTGGAGGCTTACAGATGAAAGAAGAAACAATGTGTGGAAGTTCAAAAGCCTCAAATGTAGTGAGATTGGAAAAAAGTGCCAAAGAAAACAGGAAAGATTCTTTTCTATTTTTGGATCAAAAGGCCTGATATTGCAGGATTTAATGTTAAAATGACAGAAAGAAATAGAAATTACTGAAGTCCTATGTAGCTTCTATATCCTCTAAAAAGAAATCAAAGTTCATTTGCCACCAGTTTCCTGAGGACACCAAAAGACATTTCTGACAAAGCAAAGCAGCAAGAGAAACAATTTTTTTTATAAGCGGGAGGACAAAAGTGGGCTATTCATTAGGTGTTATGGCTTAGATTTGAGGGGCCCCTCAGAGCTCCTGTGTTAATTCAGGAATGTTCAGAGGTGCCATGAGTAGGTTATGAGAGCCGTGACCTAATCAGTCCATCCTAATTTGAATGGACTCAGTGGGTGGTTAACTACATAGGTAGGTAGGACATAGCTAGAGGAGGTAGGTCACTGGGGGTGTGCTTTGGGGGTTTCTGTTTTGTTCCTGGTGCCTCAATATCTCCCCTTGCTGACACACCCCTGCCCCTTTCTCTCTCTTTTTCCTTCCTGGCATCATGAATGAAGCAACTTTTCTCTACCATGCCATGTTGTTCTGCCTCACCTCATACCCAGAACAACGAAGCCAGCCAACCATGGTCTGAGCCTCTGAATCTGAGTCAAAATAAACTTTTCCTCCTCTTGTGGTTCTTGTTGTATATTTTGGTTACAGTGTTGAGAAGCTGACTAGAGTCTATTCTAAGATAGGTCTTTCAATATGAATGCCTTACTAGAATTGGACAAAATTTATGACATAATTGTTTAGGACTGATGGCAGGGTGAGTTTTGAAACATAATCATGTGATGAGTCTAGTTGGGACATTTATTATTAGCAGAGGAGCTATAGTGTTTATTTTGGTGAGGGTCATAGAAGTGTTCTTGGTTAGGCGAAGTGTATTTTCAGAAACTTTCTGAAGCAAGCAAATAAAAAAAAGGTACAAGTTCATATTCCTGGAAAACTTGTTGGCAAAACTTTCATGGAATATTAAAGTCATGTTAGTGCAGACAGGCAAATAGTAAAGTCATGTTAATATAGATGGTGTTGCAAATCGTTTCCATTCTGAATTCAAGCAGAGAAAGGAAATAATCTCATTAGATAAAGATAGATTGAAGATAAATAAGGAAAATAAAATGAAATAACCCACATTTAAAAGGAATTAAATTCTTGACAGCCCAAAAGAATTTTAAATGTTTTCTTGTTGACATATAAACTTGTGCATATTTAAATGTTTTTAATTTTCAGATTTGCTACAAGTGATCCAAGAGAAATAAAAGAAAATATGAAGGGAAGGACATAATGACAGAAATGAAAGTTGCCTGTATTTTCAGAATAGCAATCATTTTGTTTCCAAAGGTGCCTTCTCAAAGCAAGAGCCAAAGTCCTTACATTGACCTAAAAGATTCTACAATAGAGCTCTGGCCCCATGGGTCTCACTCTCTGATATTTTTTCATCCTATTCCCTAACTTTAGCCACACTGTTATCTTTGCCCTTCTGTGAATGTCAAGCAAGATCCTGCCTCAGGACCTTTGCGCATGATGCCCTGGTACCCGGAGCATGTTTTCCTCACTTAATTCAAGTCTTTGTTCAAATACAACTTTATAAATGAGCCCTTCTCTAATAACTTAATATACAAAGGTAATTCTCATCCTACCTGCCCTAAGTGTCATATCACAAAAGATCTTGTTCATATTTTACTTTGGCTTTTTGTCTGAGTAAAAATATGGAGCCATTGAAGGATTTTAGGCAAAGGAGTGATAATTCACATAAATTTCAACAGAATTCCTCCAGCTTATTCTGTTAAAAAATGAGCTGTAAGCAGTGGGAATAAAAGTAGAAACAAGGAGTCCATTGAAAGGACTCTTAGTGATCCATGCCATAGGCAATGGTGACTCCTATCAGGATGATAGTATTTAGAAGTTATTGGATTTTGAATGTATCTTAAGACAAAGCCAATAAGATTCTCCGATGGATCTGAAGTGGAATATGAAAAAAGTATGGAGATAATTAAAATAATTTCAAGAACTTTGTCCTCAGCCACTGTGGAAATATGCTGTGAGGAAGCCAGTGGGTGGAGAAAGTTTTAGGGGGAAGATGGTTAAGTTTGGGCATATTGAGTTTGAGATGTCTATTAGACTTCTAAATGGCAATGTTGAATATCAGTTGGATATACAAATCTGGAGTGCTGAAGAGAGATCTGGATTTTAGACATAAATTTGAATGTCATTGGCATATAGATGGTGTCTTAGCCTGAGTTTCCCAGAGAGCAGAGCTTGATGGTAGTAGGAGACACCATTACAGAGAGCGGAAATGAGAGCCAAGGAGAGTGGGGTGGGGAGGGAGACAGAGCGAAAGTCAAATGTGTTACCAATCTGCCTGCCTCTTCTAGGTGAGACTGACTGCTTGATCTCTGATTGATCTCAGGAGCTGTCTGACGAGAAATTATTGGAAGTACATGTTAGAAAAATTTGCTTTGGACCATATTATTCATCTCAAGCTGCCTTAACAAAACGCCGCAGATTGAGTGGTTTACACAGCAGGAACTTATTTTCTCGTAGTTCTGGAGGTTGGAGGTCCATGATCAGGGTTCTGGTAAGGCTCTTCCTGGCTTGTAGATGACTGCCTCCTAGCTGTGTGCTTGCATGGTGGAGAGCTCTGTTGTCCTTTTTTCTTATGGAAGTACCAACCCTAGTGGAATTTGGCCCCACTCTTAGGACCTGTTTTAACTGTTATCACTTCCTCACAGGTTTTGCCTCCAAATACAGTCACATTGGAGTTAGGGCTCAACCAATGAGTTTTGGGAGGATACAATTCAGTCCAAAGCATTCCTTAATGGGTTCCCAAATTCAACATGCATCTGTCCCAATAACCTCCAATGTCTTAGCTTATGCCATGGTTGACTCTGAAGTCCATGGTCTCATCTAAATATCATCTAAAGCAAAAATGGGTAGAATCCAAGGTATGATTCATGCTAAGGGAAAAGGGAGGAATGATTAATCTGCAGGTTCCAGTATCCTTTTGTGGAAAAGGTCATCCTCCAGGATATGGACTCTTTGGAACTCCCAGCTTGCGAGTTCCTGGATTTCCAGGGTGGCCTGCCAAAATGGAGATGGAAGCTGTGAGTGTGAGGTAAGAAGTCCACAGTGGCATGAAATGCTTTGTCAGAAGCTGTTTGGAGCCCATGTAAAGCTGTTTGCTTCAGTGATGGCTGGAACAAGGGACTGTGAGGTCAAAGGGATCTGAAATAGTGTATTATAGGGCAAGAGTAGTTAGGAGAGAAACTTTCCTTATTGGCTTCCATTCCTTAGTCAACCTAAAATGCTTATGTCTAAAAATATTTCTGGTCTTAGCTCATGATGCTAGAATTGATTTTTTAATTTTGTTTAGTGATACTGGAGATTGAACCCAGGGGTGCTTTACCACTGAGCCACATCCTGAGCCCTTTTTATATTTTATTATGAGATAGGGTCTAAGTGGTGTTGGACCTCACTAAGTTGCTGAGGCTGGCTTTGAACTTGAGATCCTCCTGCCTTAGGCTCTCAAGTCACTGGGATTATATGCATGTGCCTCTATGCCCAGATAGAATTGATTTTTAATATGGAACAAAATCTTTTATTCCACAACAAAGAGCGGAAGTTTCCATGGTAAATTGAAATATAAGGATATATCTTGACCCAAATTCATTCATGAAGAGAACTCAAGCAATTATGGCATAATGACCTAGTAGTAGATCCTTTGCTGACCTGATGGAAAGAAGGGGAAGTTAAAAGGCATGGACATGGGGCAGGGTCAGAACCCTTACTAAAGAAGTCACAGGGTAGAGGAGAGAGATGGAATTCAATCAGCAAACATGGAACACTCTATCATTCTGTGTTAGACAGGTGCTTGCCTAGGCCCTGGAGTATAGCAGACTACAAAACAGAGCAGCTTCTTATGTACTGGGGTCAGGACTGGAGGAGGCAACAAGAGTTACCAAGCACTCAAACAAAAAAATATATCAATGAGGTAAGACTTATGAAGAAATGTCAAACAGGATAAGAGAAAAGAGTGATAGAAGAATATTTATTTAAAGTAAATATTCTTTCATCTCCTGTAGTTGCTCTCTTAGATCCTTCTTTGTATCTTTTTAAAATTGTTCTCTTATTTCCTTCTTTAAGTCTTCTTTTAATTCTTTGATCATTTTGGCAACCATAATGCTGTTGCTATTTTCTTGGTTTTCATCCAATCCCCTCTTAGTGGACTCTTTTGTTGGGGGAGTGTAGGTTTTGAGGGGAGATTTGCTTACCTGTTTCCTCATTCTTTGCAGATCTTCTTAATCCTTAACTTGAAGCAGATGTTTACAATTTTTATTTTGTGCGTGAGCTCTTGTGAGCTGTTGTCTTATTTGTTCTGAAGATTTTCACTGGATTTGATGTCTGGGTCAGAATTAGGGGATATGGCCTGAGAACCGTTTCTGGTTGTTCCTCTTTGGGTCCTTGCTGCTGGAGTGGGGGTTTTGTCTTGTCCCTTATTTGGGCTGGGATACTGTCAAGGAAAATGGAGTTCAACAATCAAATCCCTAAACTGTGAAGTGTTAGTGTCCCTTAAGATTTCTAGTTCCTCATGAGCTAATGAAAAACAATGAATTTGAACAACAAGGTACAATAAACAGCATTAAATTGGTTACTTAGTACCCACTGTATCTATTCTAATACCCATTCATGTTAAAAAAATACTCTGAAGAAGCTTAACTCGGTTTAGCCTACCTCAACGTTGGAAAGGCTATTTATGACAAACCAATAGCTAGTTTCATTCTAAATGGAGAAAAATTGAAAGCATTCCCACTAAACTTGGGAATAAGACAAGGATGTCCACTCTCACCACTCCTTTTCAATACAGTCCTTGAAATAGCAATCAGGCAATAGAAAGAGATCAAAGGGGTATGAATGGGTAAGGAAAAAGTCAATTTATCTCTATTTGCTGATGATATGATCCTATACTTAGAAGCCCCAAGAAAGTCCACCAAAAGACTGCTAGAGCTTATCAATGAATTTAGCAAAGCACAGGATACAAGATCAATATTCATAAATCAATTATCTTTTCTATATTCCAACTGTGATTTGTCCAAGGATGAAATCAGGAAAACCATCCTATTCACAATAACCTCAAAAAAAAAAAAAAAAAAGAAAAGAAAAGAAAAAAGAAAGAAAGAATTTGGGAATTAATCTAGCCAAGGAAGCAAAAAACCTCTACAAGGAAAATTATAGCACATTGAAGAAAGAAATAGAAGAAGACTGAGAAGATGGAAAGACATCTCATGTTCTTGGATAGGCAGAATTAATATAGTCTACCAAAAGTGCTATACAGATTCAATGCAATCCCATTAAGATACCAATCACATTCTTCACAAGTATAGAAAAAATCAGTTCTTAGATTCATTTGGAAGAAAAAGAGACCCAGAATAGCCAAAAAAGCGAAGAAGTAGGCATCACAATACCTGAGCTGAAACTATCCCAAAGAGCTGTAGTTACAAAAATAGCATGGTATTGGTATCAAAATAGGCATGATCAATGGAATAGTATATAAGATGCAGCGACAAAACCACAAGTTTATGGACATTTGATAATTGACAAAGGTAGCAAAAGTGTATCTTGGAGAAAAGACAGCCTTTTCAACAAGCGGTACTGGTAAAACTGGACAGCCATATGCAGAAAAATGAAATTGGATCCATATCTCTTACCCTGCACAGAACTCAAATCAAAATAGATCAAAGACCGAGGAATTAAACCAGAGATCTTACAACTGTTAGACCAGAAAATAGGGACAACACTTTACCATGTAGGAGCTGGTACTGATTTCTTTAACAAGACCCACATAGCACAAGAAAAACTTCTAAGAATCAATAAGTGGGATGATATTAAACTAAAAAGCTCCTGTGCAGTTAAGGAATCAATTAAAAATGTGAAGAGAGAGCCTAGAGAATGGGAGAAAATTATGCCAGTTACGCCTCTGATAGGGGGTCCAATAACTAGGATATACAAAGAACTCAAAAAACAATACCCAAATCACAAATATCTTAATAAATGGTCAGAAAAAGCTGAACAGAAAGTTTTCACCAGAAGAAATGCAAAAGGCCAGGGAATATATGAAAAAAAAAAGTTCAACATCTCTAGCAATCAGGGAAATGCAAATTAAAACTAAATTAAGATTTCACCTCACTCCAGTCAGAGTGGCAAAGATCAAGAACAGAACAACAAATGCTGGAGAGAGTGTGGGGAAAAAGGAACCCTTATACAGTGTGGGTGGGACTGCAAGCTAGTACAACCACTCTGGAAAGCAGAATGAAGACTCCTCAAAAAATTAGGGATGGAACCATCATATGACTCCTGAGTATTTCCCAGAAGATATAAATTCAGCATTCT
Source organism: Aplodontia rufa (assembly GCA_004027875.1). Taxonomy (NCBI): domain Eukaryota; kingdom Metazoa; phylum Chordata; class Mammalia; order Rodentia; family Aplodontiidae; genus Aplodontia; species Aplodontia rufa. The sequence goes on from PVKS010000262.1 coordinate 31,530, forward strand.
ACAGTGACACAGCTACATCAACATTTATAGGAGCACAATTCATAATAGCTAAATTATGAAATCAACCCAAATGCCCATAATTGGATGAATGGATCAAGAAATGAGTATATATACCATGGAATTCTTCTTAGCTATTAAAAAAATGAAATCGTGATCTTTGCTGGAAATGGATGGAGTTGGAGAAAATCATGCTGAGTGAAATTAGCCAAACCCAGAAACTCAAGGGCCACATAATTTCTCTCATATATGCAAGCCAGAATACAATATAGGAAAGGGTGAGAGAATAGTAAATTTAGACAATAAACTCTTATGGTTTGCCAATCAAATTGGGGACAACCTCATAGACTAGGGTGGGGGGTCAGGAACAGGGAGGGGATGGAGGGAGCAGGAGAGGGTTGGGAGGGCAAAGGGGGAATATAGGATGTGTGCATGCGTGAAAGTGTAACAGAAAACCCCTTCAATATATAAAACTATAATAAAACATAAAATCTTATTAAAAAAAGAAATTCAACAGCGAAATAGGTAGAAAATGAAGATGAATCAGAAAATGGCCATATGATGGAGGAAAAAAAGCTCTTTTTTTGTTTATTTCCTTTAGGCATCAATACTGAGAAGGTGTAAGGAAGGAGTATTATTAAAAGTTTGGTTTTTTTTTTTACAAATTTATTTGATTTTATTTTCTGATGCAAAGTCTTGTTCTGTTGCCCAGGCTGCTCTGGAACTCAGGGGCTCAAGAGATCCTCCCACCTCAGCCTCTAGGGTACCTGAGACAACAGACACGTGCCATTGCGCGTAGCTTCACAAGGTTCTGTACACTCCCAGTTTAAATGAGCATCACCTTCAAGCACTATGTTCCTTTGCTTATAATATTTACTGAAGCCATGGTTTTATGTCTTCACTCTCTCGGTAACTTCTACTTCAGGGAGAAAAGTCTCTCATGCTGTCACCAGCATTCAGGACTTAACTGTTTCTGCTTTAATGAATCCTCCTTCCTTTATGCCTCAGGGCCAATTTTTCCTCCTCTTTGCCCATCTGGGTCTCTCTCACCCTCTGAGTCTTGTTCATAAATCACCATCCCACTATTGTAAACATCTCTCCTCCTATTGGTTCTACCTCTTCAGCTTTTAGAAAGGCTCCCGTCTTGCCCATCTTAAAACAACTACCCCTCAACTTGATGGCAGGCTCTAGTTATTACCATTGTCTGTCTTTTCCCTCATAACCTGAACCTAGAATTGTGTATACTCAAGCTCTGTACCATTCCTATCATTTTTATTCTCCTAAAATCTTGGTTCCACACCAGCTCTCTACAAAATCCTTCTCTGTTCAATAATGACTTATTCTTTGCCAAAAGTGGCTCATAACTTTTGTGTTTCATTGCTTGCAAACTCTGAAGTCTTTTTTAACAATTCTTTTTCTGGCCTTGCAATGGCAATTTTCCTGATGTCCTTTCTTAGTGGTTGCTCCTCATTTTCTTTGTGATTTTTCATCTGCCTAAATGTAGATATTCAATAGGACTGAACTTCACAGCCAGCATGAAATAATCAGCCCCTCAGACCTCGCCTGGGCTTTTTGCCTGCAGACTTGAGCTGCTTTGTCTGTTTATCCCAGTAAAATGTACAAGTACTATCAATGCCTGTGTGCCCTGACATGGAAAAGTCTGGATTCCATCCTCAGCCCTCCCCTTTTATTGTCTAGATTCTCTATAGTGATATCATTCACTCAAGCACTCCCCATAGGGAGATGAATTCTAAATTGCTATCTCCAGCTTTCATTTCTCTATCGAGCTCTAGATCAATACAATTTCACCAAACACCTCTTCTTGGATAATTCTCAAACTTAACATGTCCAATATGAAACCTTTTATCTCTAATCTTGTTCCTAACAGTGAATGATATCACTAACCACTATGAATGTGGAAGTGATTCTTCTTTTAACTCCATTACTCTCACATCTAATCAGCCATCAGATCTTAGCTTTGGTTGTATTCCATCATGTCTAGTCTGGCCTTGACATCACTCTGAAGTCACTTTTAAATTCTTTACCCGAACTGCTGTGGTAGATCTTATTGTTGGTCAAAACATTTGAAGCTCTTCCTTCCAGTCCACTTTTTGTGATGATCCCCTGCCAACACTTGTGAGAAGATGAGACATTCTGGGTTCAACGAATTTAGAGAAGGTGTTTTCAGATTTGCTTTAGCCGAAGAAGTGCAAATAGAAGCTACATACAACTAGCTAAAATGTGAAGTTTGAGGCACAGTCTTCCTGTCTGCCAATTGTCCTGAGACTTCTGACACCAACTCTAAGGAGTTAGGGTCCAACTATAGCATTAGAACAAAGGTTCACGTTAGACCACTCTCCCTGCCATCATGGACTACATGTTCAAAGGTTTCTCAAACCACCTTACATTGGATAAATTGTTAGAGAGATTCATGAATCTCACTAAAAACTACTGGATTCAGGATTGTGGCTTATTACAGGAGAAAATGGAGATGAGAAATAACTAAAGGAAGAGGTACATGGAGCAGAGGCTGGGGTGTGGGTGTGTCTTAATGCAAAGCTCCTGTTGTTCTGCAACATCTGTGTGTGACAATGTACATGAACAACTGATAACCAGGAAAGTTTGCCTGAGTGTTGGTGCTCAGAGTTCTTATTAGTGCTCCATGACATATGCATGATTGACTGACTGGCCATTTTTAATATATAATACTTTATTCCAAGATCACAAAATGGATGACAATCTGCTTGCTGTTGAAGCAGACAAGAAGGAGCTAGTAGAGAAATAATAAACACTTTGCTTTAACCAATTGGGCCATTTTCTAGGATGGGGGTAGTTAATAGATGAGGCAGTTGGCATTTTCAATGAGTCTGAGGCTATCATGTTCCTCTCCCAACCCCCATGGTTGCTCTTTCCGGTGTGGCTATCCTCCACCCTAAGATTAGCAGATATATCTGGCCCCACCCTAACATTCAAGTGGCCAGCCCCAGCACTAAACAAAGACATTTCTATGAGGTAGGACATAGATTTTCTTCCTGGAAGCTGAGCAAATCCAGACCCCAACTGGGCAAAGCCAAATTCTTTACTGCACAGAAGTGAAATATTTTATTTCTGAGTAGAAGCTTTAAATGCCATTGTGGAATTTGAGATACTTTCCCCACTCTGCCACATGGACAGCAATGTACCAGGAAAATTGACCTGGTCCTGGAGTGAAAGTGGTGTGGAAGTGAGCTCCAGCTAGCCTACTACAACATCAATAAGGAATAAACATAATGTTTAGGAGCCTCTGAGATTTGGAAGCTGTCACCATGGCATAACTTCTAGGTGGGATCAGCTACTAATGAAGCATTTGGTACCTGCTTCTCCTTTTTCAGCATTTTGATCTGCTGGGGAGGCATTATGGAAGGGTGAACTCCCAAGTATTTAATGATGAATGAGCCAAAGCACATTCTTTGAGGCCAAACAAGATCTCTGCCCATGTAGTTCCAGCTTCTCCACCAGTCATAAGAGTAATTAGTACCTAATTTATAAGGAGAAAGGACAGAATCCCATTGTATTCTCTTGTCCAGCTTTCAAAATAATAAATATCATCAGGTATTTTAATCCTTCACCTCCCTCCTTTCCCTGGAAGCTGATGCCTACTTTCATATACTTAAAAATTTAGAAAGGCAAAGAAGATGCTTTACAATTTCAATTGTTGCTGTCAGTAGTTGCTGGTGGGCAACTGAGGAAGGTAGCTATTGATAGTTCAAATAGAGCTCACTTTAATCCATTTTTAATATATAATAATTTATTCCAAGGTCACAAAATGGATGACAATCTGCTTGCTCTTGAAGCAGACAGGATTTAATCAATTGGGCCATTTTCTAGGATGGGGTTAGTTAATAGACGAGGCAGTGGCATTTTCAGTGAATCTGAGGCTATCGTGTGCACAAACAGAAAAGCCAGGAAGCAGTTGATGGGCTAGCCATAGTGTAGCCGTCAAGAGGGGAAAAGAGGCCCTGGGAGAGGCAATGTAGTGGGTGGGTGTTTTGAAGAGGAGGCCAAGAGTCTGTATTTGATTTATGAGGTAAAAGGACAAAGTTGTTGAAGCAGTTCACATAGGAATTAATTTCCAGGGAAACTGGATACTTAGCAAATTGTCTGTTTTCCTGAATTGACAGATATGATGGAAGCTACAGTAATACATCTCAAAGGATGAGCAGTTTATTCCCAGGGGTACTTTATTTACTGAAAAGTAAATCTCACTGAGAACCCAGTTGGAAACATCTTTTCATTTACTATGCTCTCTGCCTGCCTTGCCTTTAATAGAAACAAGCTGGGAATGTCCTAAAATAAAACTAAAGACCATACAGGCACTAGTGAGTTCTACAGGAACATTTATAACAATACTCACAGACAGAGGATCATTCTTTCAGGGATTGTGGTCCCAGACCTCCTTGTTGAAGGAGAACAGAATAATACTGTGCAGCACTGAATCAGATACTTCCTATAAAGTTCAGAGATAGTCAACTTGGACTAGGGGCAAAAAATATGGAAAAATCCAAAATGTCCAAGAGAAGGACTTGTTTCTAAGGGTTAGGAAGACTTTACAGGAGATATGTTGGACAATTCATTAGCTCCCTAATATCTTCAATTTATTTCTTCACTTTTTCTCCTTCTACAACACAAAGTCCTCCCCAGAAACCCAGTGACTTTCCCTGGGTAAGCACCAAAAATAGAACTGCTGCTAGGAGCATGCAATGCTATTTCCCAAATCTAGCAGAGGAATGATGATGTCAAAGGTAGAACTGGCCATTATCTCAGTCAGTTTTCTGTTACTAGAACAAATTACCTGAAGATGAGTTATTGTAAATAAAAGAGGTTTATTTATCTCAGTTCTGGAGATTCAAGAACATGGTATTGATATCTGCTAAGTTCTAGTGAGGGCATTCTGGTTGCATTTCAAAATGGTGGATGGTTTCATGACTGTAGTGCATGAGAAAGAGAGAGAGAGAGAGACAGAGAGAGAGAGAGAGCGATCACATGGAAAGATGAGAAGCATGAGATGAAGCCAAGATAGGTGTTCTTTCTTTGTAACAACTCATTCTCAGAGGAACTAATTCACTCCTATGAGAAGCAGTCCAAGATCTGAGCCATTCCTATATTAAGCATTAATTTATCCATAAGCATGGATCCCGCATAACCTAATTAACTTCTACAATGTCCTACCTGTCAAAGATTATACTATCCATATTGCCATACTGTGGACCAAGTTTCCAGTGCATGAAGTTTTCGGGAGACAGAGTCAAATGATATCCAAATTGTGTTAAATTTCCATTGCTATGACAAAATATTTGAGAAAATCAGCTTACAAGAAGAAAGATTTATTCTGGTTCCTGCTTTCAGTTAATGTTCGACTGGCTTCGTTGCTGTGGGCCTGTGGTATGGCAGAACATCATGGTGCAAGGGGATGCTGGAAGAAAGCTACTCACCTCATGAAAGCTAGGGAGTAGAGGGCAGGAGAGGCGAGAGAGGCCAGGGATAGGATATAATCCTCAAGGGCACATCCCTTCAACTAGGTCACATTAGATAACTGGTCGGATGAACGCTTGAGTAAAATATCTCCCTTTTGTCTTTAGCATCATCTGTGTGAGAAAAGAAACCCTGGAGAAGTGGAGCAGAGGATGGGTTAGCTTTGATGTATAAGCTAAAGTTTAAAATGTGGATCTATTATACTTAGGACCCAGTGAGAATAACGGAAGGCCCTGGTCAAGCCCTGAGTTGCATGAGGACACTATATGTGTGTGAATCTTTGTGGGGAATACAGAAAGGGGATGGAGGATGAGAAATGGAGGGAATGGTGGTGTGAGATTTGAAGACATCTTTTTTATGTCACAATTTTTAAATTGCTCACCTTGCAGTAAGACTTATTTATTTATTTTTTTTACTATACCATCTTAATTTAAGGGCTTTATCTCTAGTGGTTCCTAAGGATTTATGTATTTTTTATATACTTAATTTTATGTTATAAGCATTGGTTTTAGGTCAGTTTTACATGTATAGAGAATTGAACCATTGGTAGAAATTCCCATACGAATCTCTCTGCTTACAGCAAATTCCCCTGTTATTTATTATGTTAAAATGGTGCATTTGTTACAATTAGTGAAACAGTATTGATATATTATTAATTGAAGTTCATGGTTTATATTGTTTCACTGTGTATACTTCTATGAGTTTTCCACAAACGAGTAATGTTATTTGTCAGCAATTACAGTAACATACAAAATAGTTTCACTGCCTTAACAATTTCTGTGCCTAACCTAGCCATCTTTTCCCCAGATTTCAATTTTACTTGAAATTAGTGGCTAATGGAAGAATTAATTAAATGTAGATATGTACAGGTGACACATGAATATATACTTGTATAATTTTACATGTATGTATACAAACACAGATACACAATCTTGTATTTAAGTGACACCAGTTCCTTCTGGATGCTTTTAAATTATCTCCCATAAAAGAAGAGCTATATGTATGTAAAATCTTTACACTTTTACCTTGGGTCTGAGGTGTTTTCCTTGACAAGGCAATGCAACAGTATTATCATCTATCATTAAACCCATACAGTTTCAAACTTATCACTTTGACACTTTTATGATCCTTTAAGATGTCCTTGCAAAAGCTTGATGTCATGGCAACCAGTGTTATATATCAGGGTCTAGCACTGCTGAACTTCTCTTAATAAATCAGGTATAATTGTCATATATGCATTAGAATGAATTGAAAGTTACTCAACTGGAATGATTTTATATCAGGAAACATTAAGTCATTAAATTTGCTTGTCTCGATCTTCCTTCAGTGAGTCTTGGCATACTTGTTTGGCTTAAAACAAAATCTTACCTTTTAATATCTTACTTTTAGTAAGCAGATATTTATGGGTAGTGTATTATGAAATATCTCAATGCATTATTTATTTATTTACTTTTGACAGTTAAATTTTGGTAGGTTTAGATCAGAGAGGCAATGAGTGTCAAGACTTTCTTTCCATCTTTCATTGGACTGAAGATGTTTGGAGGGTACATCAATGTACCCAGCCACTGTGGAGCTAGTTAGGAAGGGAACTGAGGAAGGTATCTGCATGGACTAGAGTGTATTTGCTAGAAATGGTTAATCCACTCACACGCTCTCATATTACTGTCCTGACCATCTCCAAATCTGAGATGGAGCCCAAAGAGTTAAATATTCAAAGTCAGAAGGAAAAGAATTTGGGAGGAGCACATAGCATAGTGACTTGTGACTTAGAGTAATCAGAAGACCATCAGACCCATCTTCTGGGAGATTGTTAGAAATGCAAATCTCAGGCTCCTCCCTGATTGACATAATCAGGACATTCAAAAATGGTGATACCCAGGTGAACAGTGTGTACAGTGAAGATGGAAAGCACTGAATTAGTGGTTAAGCATGTATACTTTGGAGAAAGAGGGAGATATTCTTAAATTGTGGCTTCATTATTTTCTTAATGTAGGAATTGGGCAAATTACTCAGTTTCAGTTTCTTGTAACATGGCAATGATTATGTATTTACCTCTAAGGGGCATAATGCCACAATGTATGTAGAGTGTTCAGCCCAATGCCTCATAGATAATAGTGCTCAGGTCAGCTGTAATTAAAACTGGTAGGAGAGTGATATATGAGAAAGCCAATGTAAGTGAGAGGGAATAGGCCCAATGGAAAATGTGGAAGGATGTCTGAGTTAAATTCAGTAAGCACTGTATTAGTGTGACTATAATAAGATACCTGAGGCTAGGTAACTTATAAACAACAGAAGTTTAGTTGTATACTGAAAGTAAAAGTTTTGGTGATCCCATCTGGCCTCTGATGAAGGCCTTCTGTTTACATCACAATATGGCAAATGGCATCATGGTAGGAGCCTATGCAAGAGTGGTTAGTCATGCATGTGGAAAAGGGATTCTGGGGGAGGTGCAAGGCTCCCTTCTAATAACTCATTCTCATGGGGACTAATCCAGTCCCATGGTATGTACATAAATCCTTCTGAGGGTAAAGCCAAAGTGACCTAATTACCTTGCCCTAGACCCCACCTCTTAAAGGTTCTACCACCTCAACACTGCCATGCTGGGAACCAAGCTTCTGGCACATGCACCTTTTGGGGACACATTCACGCCATATCTAAACCACAGCAGAGATATTGAACTGACTTAGGATTTAGGAAGTGCCCAGAAATTAGAGACAATGCAATCAAACTCCCTGGGTGATTTATGCAGTGAGAATCCACCCTGTTAACACACTTCTACTTTAGTACTTTTGTATTTGCAAAACGTTCCAGATATTCAGGAATTCAGTATCATTGCCTCAGCAGATTCTTACAAAGTAAAATAAAGTAAATGGGGCAGTGAGAAAGGAACCATCTCACACTAGAATCAGAGGAGGTCATGTTGGAGGGGAACCCGGAAGGCTACCTACTTCAAATATCTATTTGATGTCTCAGTTCCCACCAAATTGTTGTCCAGCCTATGGCTGAATACCATCTGTGACTGGAAACTTAGCACTTGTACTGAGTTAACTGAGAGGTAGTGCTGTATGTGGGCAAGGAAGTGTTTTAGAGGCCAGATGACTCAGAAATTTAGGGTCAGGCACACAGACAGAACAATTGGAGAATTTCAAATGAATTCTCCACGTTTGCAACAATATTTATTGAAGTTCCAGTAAGTAATATTAAATGTGCTACAGGAATCAGGTTAGATGCTGGGGATAAAAAAATGAATAAGACCTAGAGTTCACACCGCTGTTGAGTTCATAGTCTAGGTAAATAACAAATACACAATCATTATGACAATGTATTAATGGTAGTAATAGAAGACTGAAAAAATAGGCAGAGATCATTGATTCTGTTGGAGCATGTTGAGGGTCTGTTTAGAAAATGTTTTCTTAAGGAATGTTTTCATTAGTGCCTAATAGTTACACAGAAAGTGGGGCTCATTTTTACATAATCATACATGCATGGAATATAATTTTCTCCCTTTCAGTCCCCATTACTTCCTCTTTCTCTCCTGTTCTCCTGCCCCATGGTTCCCTTTCTCTACTCCTCTGCTTTTCTTTCTATTTGTTTTTATTTGTTTTTACTGTTTTCTATTG
>PVKS010000262.1:40757-221862 GCA_004027875.1 Aplodontia rufa
GTAACCACCAGGCCACCACTCCAGCCCCTCCTTTCTACTTTCATGGGACCCCCCTCACCCTTTTTTTCTTCTTATTTTGCTCTCGCTTCTGCATGTGAGAGAAAACAGTTGATCCTTGATTTCAGAGTCTGGCTTACTTCACTTAGTATATTCTCTAATTCCTTTCATTTGCCAGTAGTTGCCATAATTTCATTCTTCTTTATAACTGAGTAAAACTCCATTGTGTGTGTGTGTGTGTGTGTGTGTGTGTGTGTGTGTGTGTTTGTGCATGCCACATTTTCTTTGTCCATCCTTCTGTTGACAAGCACCTGAGCCGGTTCCATAACTTTGTTATTGTGAATTGTGCTGCTATAAGCATTGATATGGTTGTACCCCAAAGATAATGATTTTAGTTCTTTCAGACAAATATCAAGGACTGGAGTAGTTGGGTAATATTGAAATTCCATTCTTAGTCTTTTGAGCAATCTCCATGCTTTCCAAAGTGGCTATCACTTGGAAAGACCTTCCATATTCTTGGTGGAATTTGCAGTCCCACCAACAATATATGATTGAACACTTCCCCAACATATTTGCCAGCATTCATTATTATTTTTGTTCTTCATGATTGTCATTCTAACTGGGGTGAAATTTCAAAGCAGATTTCATTTGCATTTCCCTGATTGCTAGAGATGCTGAACATATTTTTCATATATTGGTCATTTGCAGCTCTTCTTTTGAGGAATGTCTATTTAATTTTTGCCCATTTTTTGATTGGTCTTATTTTTGGAATTAAGCTTTTTTTTTTAAATTTTTCTTTTATACTTTGTTTATTGGTACTCTGTGGGAGGAGTAACTGGCCATTTTTTTCTATTCTGTAGGCTCTGTCTTCATGCTTTTGTTTCCTTTGCTGTGCAAAAACTTTTTAATTTCATGCCATTCCACTTATTAATTCTTGGTTTTATTTCTTGAGCTTTAGGGGTCTTGTTAAGGAAATTGGTTCCTACACCAATATAGTACAGTGTTGATCCTATCATTTCTTCTAGCAGTTGCAAAGTTTCTAGTCCAATTCCTAAATCTTTGATCCACTTTGGTTTGACATTTGTGTAGGGTGAATGATAGAGATCTAGTTTCATTTTTGTACATATGGATATTTGGTTTTAGTAGCACCATTTGTTAAAAGGCTCTCTTTTCTTCAACATACATGTTTGGCACCTTTGTCAAGAATCAAGTGACTCTATCCATGTGGGTTTGACTCTGTGTCTTCTTTTCTGTTTCATTGGTTATCATGTCTGCTTTTATGCCAATACCACACTGTTTTTGTTACTATAGCTCTGTATTATAATTTGAGATCAGGTATTGCTCCAATGTTGCTTTTTTTGCTCAGTATTGCTTTGGCTATTCTGAGTCTTTTATTCTTCTGTGTGCATTTTTAGGACTGGATTTTTTAAAAATAGATCTGTGAAGAATGTCATTGGCATTTTGATGGAGATTGCTTTGAATTTGTATAGTGCTTTTGGTAGTATGACCATTTTTGACAATATAAATTCTGCCTATACAAGAACATGGGAGGTCTTTCCATCTTCCAAGGAAAGAAAATAGTTTTGGAACTGGGTTTTGATTGTAGGCCATTCTTGTTTGCTGAATGAATATGAGGACACACAAATTGTGTGTGTGCACTTGAAAGTGTACATGTGCTCCTGAAGGGGTCATAGCAGATGTCTAGCTAGCGTATTTCAGGACTTCCTCATCCCTCTTCCTTTGTCAGGTGACGTTGGAAATATTATTTTTCATCTATGAACCTCAAGTCTAAACAAGGGCACTTTTAGTGTTTCCAAATAAATAATACTGCTTTGCAAATTCTGCTTTAACAAATTCAGTGTGTGATGATAGAGATTTATGAACACAAATAAGGTTGCTAGACACATAAAAATTATTCTTCATAGAATTTATTTTCAGAATGTTTATAGCTTCTCTTTAGAGCATTGCAAATGTAATTTGACATGAAATTTTTCTTAGATCTTGCTTTTACATATATATATATATTCATTTGAATGATATGGTTCATAAAATAAGCCCTTGAAGTAATAAGGAAAAATAATTTGTGTTAGGAATGCATATATCATAGAAGAAATGGAAAATGCATTATATTTTTAAAATCTTAAGGTATTCCTTCTGTGGAATCATTAATTCACTATCACTAATGAATTATCTATTTACTAAGCCAAGAATTATTTATTTTTCTTCCTAAACTTGTAATAACATTGAGCACAACTAAATTAAAAAAAATCAATCTCAAGAGCTGAGAAGTCTAAGGTATTTTCTAGTTTTTAGATTATTCTCTAAATTGAAGTTTGGATCTCATGCCTTGATGAATCATCAAGTAACTCCAGAGATTATTTCTTTTCAATAACTTTTATTTTATTTTTTAAAGAGAGATAGAGAATCAATATTATATAGTTTTTCATGTGGCTTTTGTTTCTCTATGCTTCACTGCATATGTGGTGCTGGGGTTTGAACTTGTGTCCTTGTGCCTGCCAGGCAAGCGCTGTAACTGCTGAGTCACTGCTCCAGCCCTGTATTTTCAATAATTTTTAGATAAAAATTTGAATGTCACTGTTTGTCTGAAATGAAATGAACGTTACTCTCCAATATTTCAAATGTCTGTAAATTATTAATTCATATATCTGTTTCCCGGATTTTAAATATTTTGTAATTCATTTGATACATTTCATCGTGTTTATCTAAGACAAGTTTCTGAATATCTGAACACTTATAAGAATGTCTTTGACCTTTAGGACATCAACTTGGTGCAATCCAGCAGTTAGTTATGGAAAGTGTAAGTGAATTACAAATAGATGGATTATATTTCTGTGAATAAATACAATTAAAGCTTTAAAATCTTGGGGAAAAAATATGTTCTAACACCAAATGGTTGAACAAATACTAGGGGATTTGACTAACCTCAGTCAAGGCTGGATTCTTTTCCCAGCCCACTTAAAAATGTCTTTTGAGAGACTCATAACTGTGTATCTACATTTCCGGACAGTGTTGACAACTAGCTCACAATGCTCAATCAGAGTTAGACTCTGGTGTTCACAGGAAAGAAAGTGTATGTCAAGTTGTTCCATCGAAGTGTAGACCTACTGGGTATGGCGGTCAGCGATCACGTTATCATCCCGAGTTCCTGGTGCAGCTCTAAGAATACATGTACTGCATCCAATAGTTGCTCCCACTGCATCGCAGGAGTTGGCCTTGTTGAGTCACTCTCAGGGTTTGCCCATTTAGACAGGACCAACAAGCAGAATTCACAAACAGATCTGATATTTGATATCCAGAAGAGGGCAGTAGGACACAGAGATTAAAACTCAACTAGATGCTATGACTATCAAAGGTTGCTAACATCTTTCCCTTCCCTTTGGCACACTATGGGCAGCATGGGGTAGTTAAGAAAAACTCACACTTGTTGAGCACCTACGATTTGTGACACACTAACCAGATATTTCTCACATCTGTAAATCATGACAATCCTGAATTGTAAGTTACATTATTCCCATTTTTATTAATGAGAAAAATCAATGTTCAGATTACTGAAGCAACTTGGCTGAGATCACACAGCAAGGAGTGGAACCAAAATTAAAACCCAGATTTGACCCCAAAGGCTCTGCTCAACCATATCACTGTGAGTACTGATCCACCCACTTCTATCTACACTTACTGACCTTGGGGCAGTAATTTAACCATTCACTACTCCAGCTTCTTAACCTGTAAAAAAAGACTAACAATATTCTCTGATTCTTTCAGAGTTAGTCTTGGTATCAATTTCTCCATGATTAGCTCTGTCCAAGAGGATGGCACTTTATCTTTGGATGTTGTTTTAAATCAGAATCAAAATTAGAGAAAATCAAGTATAGAAGGGACGCAAGAGAGCTTGCCCAATACTTTCATCTGAGGTACAATGAAATCAATTCCTGGAGTGTGCAAATGATTAAAACTTCATAGTGACAGACACTAGAACTCAGGATTGACATCTTTTACCCACTTTCTTTTCTTGCCTCTCTGCATCATTTACTGGGGGTACAGATATGCAGGTATTGATGAGGGTAAGTATAACAACGAATATATCTGAAAAAATCATAGAGGAATTATTTCATTTTAGAAAGATTTTATTTTATTAGGAAGCCCCGTTTCCCTTTCCCTTGCTCTGTTCAGTACAGAGGCAAAAAAAAAAAAAAAAAAGTTTTGTTTAAGACTGAGTTGACAGGAGGGCAAGAACGGTCAGGGTATGAACATTTAAGATACTCTTCAAACGCAAAATGCTAAAATGCAGACTCCCATCAATGCTGATCTTAGATTTTTAGGATTCTGTCTTTATCAGTCAATATAACTGGCTTTCCCAAAGATCTGTAATGAAGAGGCTTGCTCCTTCAAAGCAATGCAGGAGACTTATGTAATGTAGCAGTGCTTTTTTGACAGATTTGAGGTAACCAGCCATAGTTTATTCCATTTATTCTAACTTCTTCCTTTATGAATGTGGTGTAACTCTTCCAGTCCTCCAAGTCTTACATTCAAGAGGAATTGGGTGATGAGAGAAAGCGAATGGAGTGAAAGGAAGAAGGAAAGGGAGGCTGAGATAGCAAAGCACCTTGTTATGGGTGTGAAGAATCCTCCTGGTTCTACTAGCCTGTGGATTTATGGACTTCAGCTAGGAAAGCGAATAATCGGTTCAGTGGTTGTGAAGAGCTTTCTAGTTTTAAGATGATAATACTTTTAAAAATAATCGCGATCAGAATGACTAGTTTTTACTGATTCATCCAAAGGAGGATTTCTGTGTTAAAAATGGTTTGAAAATGGAGATTTCAAATGGTTCAAGTGATCTGCCCTTTTCTCACCTTGGGATTTTCCCAGGTCCCATGTCATCCTCTTAGTCAACAAGGCCTTTGGGATCTCCCTTTCCCTTGCAGTGCAAGGATCAGAACATCTCAGGGGTGTGGAGAAGGCAGATTACGTGGTGAGCTGTGAATACTTGTTCTGCGTGTACTGGCAGAGCCTTTCTGGAGGCTGAGGGAAAGGACAGGTGTCGTTGCTGCTGGACTCAGCTCTTGAGCATCTGCAGCATTCATTCACAGTTAGTCAGAGCCAAAGCCTGTTCCAGCTTTCTGTTATCACAGACCAAATTTTGTGTTTTATTTGTGCCTTATGGTTCAATGCCTTGTCTCCATTTCAAGTATACCCCACCTGAACTCACACCTAGCACCTAAAACAGAGCCCTGAGCACAGGGTTGTGAGAGCACTTATTTCTTGTCTCAAATGGTGCTCTGGACTAGGCCAAACTTCTGATTCCATCCTATCTATATGGACTGATTGAAATATAAAGGAATAAGAAAGAAGTAGGTGGGATGGCAGTGGGACCTGACATTTCAGAGCTCAGAGTTTAGCGTATTAACAAACCTGACAGTATTGCCTGTGAAGGACTGAATTAGCTCCTGGATAGCAGCAATGGGAGAGCTAATGCTGTGGGGTCTGAGAGATGATGGGCTCTGGAGGGCGAAGCCTGTCCATTCTCCATCGTAGAAATGGACTGTTTTCTTGGGACTCTGTTATTTCAGCATAATAGATGCTTCATGCAAATTGTAATAATTTAATCTCCTATAGTATTCCTGGAAGGAAGTTGATAGGCTACACATCCCTGCCGCCCCCCCACATGTGTAATTTTTCACTAAAAATCCTGTAACCAATAGAGACACAATTTTGGATGTTAGAATAACCAGAGAAAATAACAGGTAATGTAATTGGAGAGTGAAATTATCACAATAAGCCTTAAATCCTTGCATTTCCTGTGATAACAAATTAGGGCTGTTGCTCCTTAAAGCATGGCCAGTCATATAAAAGGTTAACATGGTCTGTAGTGTTTAATACACGTTATTGGTGTGTTGAGTTATGAGAAGAACAAAGGTCTAACTTTGCCATTTGTACAATAGGTCCAAATGATGGATACTCAGAATATCTTGTATCTCATCACTCTGTAATACCACTATCACTTTTATCATAAAAGAATTATGTTACTCCATATATGAAAAATGCTTTCTTGAACCACTGTGAATTAGTTTTTAATGTACTGTGACCTTGGATTGCCCTGGGATATTAATGCTAAATGATCGCTTCTGAATGCTTTTTGAATAGCTGCATAGTGCAATTAAATGTGCAATACATCATGGATGACATAGCTAAACGCCTCTTCTGGTCAAGGAACCCAAAGAGGTCTTGGGAATGATGGTAATTGTGCACTGCTGAGGATGGGAGAGAAAAGAATCTCTTGTTGGTAGTTAAATAACACCAACTAAAGTAGATGATAACCTAGGGTTAGTCAATAGGAAATAAAATTTTGATTAATAACCATATGATGTGATTTTTTGATCACTGCCATAGTAGTGTCCCCTTATGTCTGCCAAATGCCCAAAGTGAATTATTGTTATTTCAGATTGAAAAATTGCCGTGTGTGGGTATGTGAGCGTGTGTGTGTGAGTTTGGTTCATATTTTAACCTCTTTTCTAGAATACACTTCCACTGAATTATATTTGTCTAAGTGTGGAACCTTGTATATCTTGCACTTAATCAAATACTTTTTATCAAATTATTGGGACTTAGGAAATTGTGACAGATGAGAGGGAAGCATGGAAAAGCCAGGATAAAGTAGAGGACTTTTTCCCTTTTGGCCAACGGCTTAAACTCAACCTTGTTGGCTGGTGGCTGAAAGTGATTACTAAACTCAACCTTGTGGGCTGGTGGCTGAAAGTGATTACTGGCCTACTAGTTGTCAGCTGATTTCACAGTCTGCAGAAAAGCCCCAAATTCAATGGGTCCCATTGGAACTGTGCTTAGCCATCTCACAGATAGGTGACAAGAGCCACTCTGTGGAAAAATTACTTCAAAATGGTCCCACACTAGAGCTAGTGTTGAATGATCTGAGGATTTTATTTGTCAAGTTATCCACTGAGAGAAATTATAACTAATACAGAACCATCTTAATAGTTATTCAACTGGTGGATGGAGTGGTGGCTCAGCAGTTATGGCACTTGCCTGGCATGCACAAGGATGCTGGTTCAAATCCCAGCTCCACATATAAGAAGTGTTGGAGCAATGAAAAATTAAATAAAATTTATTCTCCCTCTCCCTCACTGTCCCTCTCTCTTTAAAAAGAAGAAGAAGAAAACAGAAAGTATTCTTTTAAAAATAGTTATACAACTGGTGACATTTTAAAATGACACACTTTATTATTTTTAAAATTTTATTGAGGAGTTGTGTTGTACAATCATAAATGCATATGTAGTAACAGTATGATAATGCTCCTGAACCTAATCCAGAATCACCCCCACATCACCCATATCCCAGTCTATTGATTCTTCTGTATTTTCCCCCAATAATAGATATACATATTATATATGTGTGTGTATGTATATATATCATTGTGCATTTTACAGAATTAAATGATCACATAAATATTATTTGGATTCTTTGAGGAGTAAAGAATAAACCACATTATTGATTCCCTCCCTAATCCCTCCCTATCATCTTTTCTTACTCCTCCCTCCATCTCCCCTATATTTATGGTTCCCCTAGATTGTGTTGCTTTGACTTTGGTGAGTCTAGTACATGAGCTTGACCTTTCACCCAAGCCTGGATTTTGCTCTAGCCTCCACAAATAAGAGAAAACATTTGACTCTTGAGTCTCTGAGTTTGGCTAATTTTGCTCAGCACAATTTTTCCACTGCCATCCACTTACCTTCAAAGGCCATAATATTGTTGTTTCTAATAGCTGAGTAGAACCGTGGAACTCCATAGCGCATGTGTTATGTTTGTGTGTGTGTGTTTGTATATATAATCACAGCTTTTGGATCCATTCATCCAGTCAAGGGCATCTGGGTTGATTCCATAATTTAGCTATTGTAAATTGAGCTGCTATAAACATTGATTTTGCTGTGTCACTGTAATGTGCTTATTCTAGCTCTTCTGGGAAAATACCCAGAAGAGGAATAGTTGTGTCATATGGTGGATCCATCCCTAATTTTTTGAGGGGTCTCCACACTGCTTTCCAGAGCAGCTGTACCAGTCTACAGTTACCAACAGTGTGCTAGTGTTCCTATCTCCCCACAACTCCTCTAACATCTGTTGTTGTTTACATTCTTCATCTGTGCCAAAATGACTGTAGTTCGGTGAAATCTTAATGTAGTTTTTATTTGCATTTCTCTGATTACTAGTGATTTAGAACACTTTCTCATGTATTCATTGGCTTGCTCAATTTCCTCTGTTGAGAAGTTTCTGTTTAGCTCTCTGGCCTATTTATTGATTGAATTATTTGTGTTTTTGATATGAAGTTTTTTGAGTTCTTTGTAGATTTTAGATATTAGTCCCCTGTTGGAGGAATCACAGGCCATGATCATCTCCCGTTCTGTAGGTTCTCTCTTGACAGTTTTCACCAATTCCTTGTCAGCAAAAGTGTTTTAGTTTAATGACACCCCACTCATTTATTCTTGACATTAATTCTTTCACTTTGGTAATCTTTTGAGAAAGTTATTGTCTATTCCCATATGCTGGAGTGTTGTTCTTAATTTTTCTTCTAGCAATTGTATGGTAGCTAGCTTAATTCCTAGTTCCTTGATCTATTTCCATTTGACTTTTGTGCAGGTGAGAGATAATGATCTAATTTCA
The DNA here is from genome assembly GCA_004027875.1 of Aplodontia rufa. Lineage (NCBI taxonomy): Eukaryota > Metazoa > Chordata > Mammalia > Rodentia > Aplodontiidae > Aplodontia > Aplodontia rufa. The sequence goes on from PVKS010000262.1 coordinate 49,443, forward strand.
ACTTTCTGCAAGTGGGTGTCCAGTTTGTCCAGCACCATTTTTTGAATACGCTTGTCATTTCTCCATGCTATGGCTTGACCCACTTTGTCAAAGATCAGATATTTAAAGATTTTTGGATTTGTCTCAGTCTTCTATTCTATTCCATTGGTCTTCAGTTTTATTTTGATACCAATACCATGCTGTTTCTGTTACTATTGCTCTATAGTATAATTTTAGATCTGTTATTGTGAAACCACCTGTTTCATCTTTCTTGGTTAGTAATGTTTTGGCGATTCTGGGTTTCTTGCTATTCCAAATGAACTTGAAAATTGCTTTTTTAATGTCTAGAAGAATGATTGGTATCTTGATGGGGATTGCATTGAATCTGTATAGCATTCTTGGAAGAATGGCCATTTTAATTATATTAATTTTGCCTAAGCAAAAACCAAGAATTTTGCTGTCTTTTCAGGTCTTCAATTTCTGTCTTCAATGTTCAATAATTTCGTTGTTGTGGTATTTTACTTCTCTTGTTAGATTAATTCCCAAGTATTTTATTCTTTTTGAGGATATTGTGAATGGAGCTAATTTCCTGATTTCTTCTTCTGCCATATTATTGTTAGTGTATAGGGAAGCTATTGATTTATGGGTGTTGATCTTGTAGTCTGCCATTTTGCTGAATCTTTTTATAAACTTATGCATTTTTCTGGTGGAATTTTTTGGGTCTTTCAGATATTTTTAAAATAAATCACTAATAAGAATTTTGGCTTGGTATCATGAAAAATAACCACAGTTGTACAAATCAATACAACTTCAGAACTCAGCCTTTGTGTATTAACCCAACTAGGTCTAGCCTAGTTGTAACCTCAAGCTAAACCTATTTGAGGTTAAGTAAATATCAATGGACTCTCATATGCCTCTCTCAGAGCCCCCTTGGAGCTTTCATGGATCTTACTAAGCCATAGATGGAAAAATAATTACCTGTAAGCTAAGGTCCCCATTCCCAGCCTCCCCTGACTCCTGCAGTTGTATGCCTTGCTTGTACTTTGGGAATATGATTTGCATTTGAAAAGCTAGTGTTGGGGGTAATAGTTCAGCCTAGATATACCAATATTTTTTTTCTAGAATGATATTGATGTAATTTAAATGGAAATATGTTTATATTCTCATCTCAGTGGACTGACTTCTCCTGGGTGAGCCTTCCAGGATGTTCTACGTGCACACACGTGCTGCTACTCTTCTGGAGCTCAGCACTCGGATTCTTTTTTATTTCTGGAGTTCTGCATTTTGTAATTATTTCTCTGTTGCATGTTTATCTTTGCCTCCCCATGCCGGTTCCGTGAAACAAGGATATTACTGTTCTTTGGGCATCAAGCACTTAGCACAGCGCTCACTGTCTGATAAGTAAACAGTATAAATTTATAGAAGGATTGAATGATTGAGCACTTGTTAGGAATACATTTATAAGCCTGTGTGAATGGAGAAGAAAAGAGTACACTGATTTTTTTTGTAATCAAGTTATGAGTTTGGAACTTAATTACAAAAAATACAACATGAATCAAAAAAATCAAAAGTTCTTTAATAAGGCAGAGCAGAATTAGGAAAGCTTCCAATGCTTCCTTGCTGCCTTTGTAGCTCACTAGCTCTGAGCTAATTATCTTCCTAAATATTTTTGAGAAACTATTTGCCCCAAATTACCTCTCAGTTCAGACTCCACAATTTCCCATTGGAATTGTGGCAAGAGCTTTTTTGGCAACTTCACTGATTCAAGAGTGGCCAGCCTCTCTCAGATCTCTCCTTGCTGGCATGCTGGTGAAATCTTTCCCAAACACTAATCTGATCTTGCAGTTCCCCAGGTTAAACCTTTCAATAAATCAATGATGGTAGAATAGAAACTAAGTTTCTTGGTATGGTTTTCAAGGCTATTCTTGACCTTACTCTTCTCTGTGGCTGCACCTTACGTCTCACTTATGTCTGTCCAAACGCTTGGCAGCCTCCCAGATGCCAAACTGTCCCATCACTCCTCTATGCTTTTCCAAGACCTGCGTGGCTCTCTTTTTCTTCAGCATCAAATTCAGATTTCACCTCATCCAGATTCCCCATCTCTACCTTCCATTACTGGGCTTCTGATGCCTGCTCTCCTTCATGCTCCAGGTACTCTGTGGTAGCCCTTGGATCTGTGTGACTGTGTGGCTTTGGTTTATGCCAAGCCCTTGAGTGCAGGGCTCTTCTTCCACATCTAAGTCTCTCATGCTGATGTGACCTGCCCATGGTGGATGCTCAGTAAGTGTCTTACTCCCTGGCCTGGCAGCCTTTCACCTGGTCTTTGACAACCAACCTTTGGAACTCATGGGGACTGAGAATCAGGTGCAAGGGAGAGAATGAGGGTCAGCTGATTAGTTAGCTGTCAGGTCTTTGTTGTCCATAGTGCTAAATCAGGAGCAAATAAAAGCAAGACAAAATAAAAAGCTGTTGGAAACAAAGACAAAAAGCTATTGGAAAGAAAGCAGAAGGTGCTTTGGCTGGGAAGATGGTGGTGTAATCGAGGCATAAAGATTTCCTTCTCTTTCAAAATCTATTTCTCTATTGATGTCACCTTATCTCACAGTCATGCACACTGTCATCTTGGCTTGCTGTATCAGTCCGTTTATGCTGTTATCCTGTAGTAACAAACGGCCTCACTGCCTTGGTGGCTCACAACAGCAAAGATTTACTACTTGCTTCTGCTACATGCGACTCGTAAGTTGGCCATGGCTTTGTTTCTTTTCAGAGGTGGAGAGCAGCCCCCCTTTCTATCTGGGATATTGCTGGGCTCATAGCAGAGGAAAAAGAGAAATCACAGCAAAATACACATCTGGCTTTAATGCATCTGCCTACAAACATTGCTTCTGCCTGTGTTTCATCAGCAAAACAAGACCTAAGTGGAGCTGTGTTGTACTCCCATGGGAAGAAGCGCAGCACATAGTGGGAATGATCCTTAGTTTATCACACTCCCCAACTGGATTATAAACTCCTGGAGGGCAGGAAGTTTTGTGTCCTCTGACTCAAAAGCCTGGAACCTTGCCAAAGAACATTATTGACTTTTGTAATCATGAACAGAGGGGATATACTTTAGAAATAGCACATTTTTAAAATACCACTGTTTATTAGTCTCTTATGTTTCAGTTGTAAAATATTCATTATTTAAAAGCCCTATTTTTTCCAATAGACTATTTAATCTTGATGTTAATTTGAATATATTAATTGGCTGCTTATAGGAATTATACTTCATCTGGGTGTGGTGGTGCATGCCTCTAATTACAGCAGCTTGGGAGGCTGAGGCTGGAGGACTACAAGTTCAAAGTCAGCTTCAGCAACTTAGGCTATAAGCAACTTAGTGAGACCCTGTCTCACTAGTGGTTCAGTGGTTAAGTGCCCCTGGGTTCAATCCTTGGAACAACAACAACAACAACACGCACGCGCGCGCACACACACACAACCAAACGAAATAAAACAAAAACAAAAAACCCCCCAAAACCCAACTCTGTTCTATCAGTATTCACATGTTCTATTTCCTCAACTATTTTGCAATCAGAGTGGCTTCCTCCATGAGGAGAACAGTGTTCAGGAATTGTTGGTTACTACATTGTTTAGCCAATGCTTGCCCCTAGTTCTCATGATTTCCTCTTTAGTAAATCCCAAAGCTTAGTCTCTATATGACTTAGCAATAAATGACATTTCTACCATTACTTCCTGTTACTTGTGCTGACCTCTGCATCCAGTCATGTGGATGGCTTTCTCTATGTGTGTTCCGTGCTTTTCCAACTGCCTTGTTCTTTTTTAGTGGCTATCACAAAATTACCATAGTCTGAGCAGCTTAAAAAAGCAGGCATATATATCTAACAGTTCTGGAGTTTGGGAAATCCAAAATCAAGACAACAGCAGATTCAATGACTGGTAAGGGCCCATTTCCTGGTATCTTCTTGCTGTGTTCTTACCCAGGCTAAAGAGTGACAGCACTGCTGGGTGTGGCAGCACACACTTGTAATCCCACTCACTCAGGAGGCTGAGGCAGGAGGATTACATGTTCAAGGCCTGCCTCTGCAACTTAGCAAGGCCCTGTCTCAAAATAAAATAAAATAAAATAAAATAAAATAAAATAAATAGGCTGGGGATGTGGTTCAATGGTTAAGCACCCCTGGATTCAATCCCCAGGACCAAAAACAAAAAAGAAAATAGTGACAGAGCTTTCTAGTGTCTCTTATAGGGCACTACTGCTTCATCCTTATGACCTAATCAGATTCCAAAGGCTCCACCTCCTAACATCCTCACTTTGAGGGTAGATTTTCAATATATGAACTTTGGTACAGATGGGCACAAACATTCCCATAGCACCACCTAATTGTCTTTGCTCTGTTGTTCCCTCTGCCTGGAATGATCCATTGTCCCATATGGATATGTTCAGTTCCTTCCCACTCCTCACAACCTCCCCGCTGCAAAGTCCCAAATCCATCATAGGGATGTAACCAGTACCTACATTTCACACCTTTCATGTTCCTCTTATAGGATAATATCCTGTCTCAAACAGGAGAAATGTAAATTTCGTCACCTTTGTAAAGTCTGTTGGCATGTAATGTGATATTTACAGACTCCTGGGATTAGGGTGTGGACATTATTGGATGTCATGATTCAGCCTACCCTCTCAAGTCTTTCAAAAGCTATTCACTATGTATACTACAATATTGACTTTCTAAAAAAGAAGTAAAAAAATGACTCACTTTCCCAGAAAAGAAAAGTAAGATATTTCAAAACACTATAGACTGGGAATGAAGTGGGAACTTTCTTTTTATAGAAGCTCATTTGTTTAATCTTGTTGAGCAGGTTAAGACCACAGGCTTTGTATATTTAGAAATGAATTTGAACGAAGAGTCTACCACTAAACTACTAATCAAGTTGGGTGAATTTCTCATCTTCTGAATCTCAACTACCATCTTTGTGAACCGGAGGTAAAAATGATTGCCTTATAGGATATATTTGATGAGTTATGCAAATTGATTTATCCTCTTGGCAAGCATTACATAATACAGCTATGCATTTGCTAGATAGGTTTTCTCTGCTTCACTTTTCTATCCCACCCAGTGACACAACACAGAGTAGGTAGCACATAGACACTTGTTGAGTGAATGAGTGCATGCATGGAATGATCTGGAGGGAGAAGTTTCACCTTGCAGTCAAAATGGGGAATTCTACTCAGCAGGGTCCTTTCACCTTGATTTCACTGCAGTGAAATCAGCAGTGCTAGACTGAGTCTTGCTTCTTTCCCCTGAGGCTGATGGCCAAGATGTTCAGTAACTAAGGTGTAGTGGTGACTGTTCCAGCTCCAGCTGTAGGGGTGTGAAAGAGATGGAAATAGTTACAAAAACTCTCAGATAATATCAGTCCCCTGGTTGGAGGATCAAAACTAGTGAAATTAAGTATTCTCCTATTTGCAAATGGAAATTACCATCCAGTGACCCCAGCTAAAATAGTTGTATGTGTCATACCAAAAGTTTATTCTTTCCTTTCTCAGATTATGGCATGCTGGAGAATTTTTTTTTCCAAAAACTGGATCTAAAATTTGCATTGTAAATTCTTGACTTCCTGCAAACATTAACTGAATGCCAAGTAGCAACTTTGGAGCAATAATTTACCAGGTCAAGAGAATGCTGTTTGGAAAAATTACAAGTTTTGTGTTTTGGAACTCTGGTAATATGTTACTGTTTTTAAATACATGCAATCTCTCTTTTATAAGCCATAAATAAAATAAAAGGTACTTTTCAAGCATTACATTCATTTAATAATCCAAAAAGTGACACTTTTAAATCAACCTAAATGTTATCCCTTTTTGAAATTGGCAGTGCTGTCAAATTCTTGGATTACTCTCCCCCAACAGGGACAGCATAGGAACAGTCTAAGCACTGGCGAAAGTGGAGATCAGGCCCTGATCAGGGAAGAAGCCTCAACCTAAAGCCAGAGGGGGCCCCTTATTTAGTTCTCCAAATGGCGATTACTTGATCTCATGTCAAAAATTTCAATGAATCAGGTTATTTCCCAATACTCTGTGTATTAGTTTCTTGTTGGCCCTGTAGCAAATGATCACATATTTCATGGCTTAAAGTAGTGCAACTCTTCCCTACAGTTTGGAAGAGAGACGCCTGAAGTGGTTCTTCTGGGGTTAAATGGTGCTAGCAAATCTGGGTTCCTTCTGGAGGCTCTGGAGGAGAATCTCTTCCACTGCTAGAGGTTACTGGGATTTTCTTGGCTGTTGGTTACATCATTCCATTCTGTTATGAGTTGTGGTCATATGGTCTTTTCCTCGACTGTAGTCAAAATCCTTTCAACCTCCCTCTCCTAAGGACATTTGTGATAGTATTTGGACTTCTCCTCCTGGATGACCCAGAATGATCTCCTTGTCTCAAAACCTTTACATTTCACTACTTCTGCAAAGTCCTTTGGTTGTGTAATGTGACATTCACAGTCTCTGGGGATGAGGGCATGGATGCTACTGGGTGCAGTAGTATTAGCCTATCGTATCTTGCCTTTTAGGGCTGTTCTTTATCCAGACTATCATATTGACTATTAAAAAATAAGTAATGAATCACTGACTTTTTCAGAAAGGAAAAATAAGGCATTTCAAAAGACCATACACTGGGGAATAGAGAGTGAATTGGGAAGTTTCTTGTTTTGCCTCTAAATTGTGGCCCATGTGGTTTGTTTACCACCAATACAGATTGCCCCTGTTATTGTGTGTTATTGTGTTTGCTTCTTCTGTATCTAAATCCAAATGGTGTACGTGCATCAGTATGATCTGGAGGGTAGGTGAATCAACTCAGGACTCACTTCATTTTGTACAAAGTGGATCTGTAGGCACCTGATTGTTTAATCAAGTATGATTCCTGCACAATAATACCCATCATCACCATGTGATTGTTCGATACACCGGTCACATCATAAGCCTGGAAAATTAGTGTCCAAAGTAGAATTGATTCCCAGTCTGCTTGAAATTAGAAATGGAACAATTCATCTCCACCTTCTCCAATTACCATATCTTTTCTTATGACTCTGGATAGAGAATAGTTTAAACCTTAATTCTGATGGTCCTTAATTTTATGAGTTATACTAAAGCCCCTGAGAGTCATTTAATTTTATGGAGTTCAATGCTAATATCCAAATGCATTCCCTCTGAAATATATTTTTGCCTTGTATTATAGAGCTTGCACTTCCATTTTAACACATATTTTCTTAGTGCTTATGCTAATTTCAGTGCTTATCTTTAAAACTGGCATATCATTGTTATTGTTAATATTATTGTTATTATTATTATTTTGTATTGACCAAGTTGAATGCCTCATTCACAAGGGATTGATGTCAGAGTTATATAATACAAGAACAATGGGTGAATGTTGTTCATTTTAAATGTGAAATTTTAAATCAATTACAGTGGTGGCTAAAACCCGTTCATGACATGCCACAATTTACTTCCAATGACATTTAAACCTATCTCACATGCTGAACAATCTGTAATAAATTATGATTTTTTTTTTTGCTTCTGAAATGAAGCTATAATTATGACAGTTGAATTCTTGTTCTGGGAAATAAGGTGGCATTTAATTCCTTGAGAACAAATGACACTCACAAAAGAACAGTTAATTATTCTCAGCTGCAAAGGAAGGGAGGAGGGGAGAGAAAAATGATGAAAAAGAACATGGTGGCACTTTATGTGAAGCATCTATTAACTAATCCTTAACTAAGGCTGAACTACAATTGAACTTCTGGGGTTGTCCTGAGTCCCAGTAACACCTTTTATGATTTCAGTTCTCAATAAAATCCAAAGAGGAGGAATTAGTAACCTGAAACCTTCTCTACTCCTCGAATATGATAACACAAATGTTCTCACAATCAGGTTTTGGTTCCAAGAAAGCAGATTGACACTCTAACCCAGTTGAATCAGACCCAGGAGGTGTTGGTTTTCCACTACCGCTGTCCTGATTCAGGTCTCTAACTGCCACAGTCATCTGATCCATATTGCAAATAAAGGGAAAGGAAAGCGCTGTGCACCAGAATTTGTTGTTGTTGTTTGTTTCTGGTTTAAACAGCAGCTCTGCTTCCATTGGCTTTTCTGCGCTAGCCCTTTCCCGTTCGTTCTGGCAAGAAGCCCTGATGCAATCGAATATGCCAGCAAACAGTAGGCCACTCCTCGGAGCCAGTCCTGACACCATCAGCTGCATGTTAGCAGCCTGCTATTAGAGACGCCTCTTTCTTTGACTTCCCTTTCTTCCTTGGGAGGAACAGATACTCTAGAGAAGGGCCCTGCTGAGTGGAATTCCCCATTTTGACTGCAATTAGGGATTGTGACTTGATTGATTTGGGGGCTCTCTGAAATGTAGCAGGATCAACACAGTTGTGCACAAAACAAGGCATAATCCACTGGGTTAAATTAACGTTAAATCAGAGATGATTGGATTAATTGCTATTACATTTTATCTTCTGTGCACATGTGCTATTGGCAGGCTTTCAGAGCCTTTTTAAAATTAGCTTAGAACTGGATGGAAATGGTACAGGTGCAAATGATTTGTGCAGTGGGTCTTCCGAGTACACAGAGGGCTCATAAGAAGGTGCATTTTTTGGTCCAAATCATATTTTGGATGTGATTTACAAAAAACTGCACTGAGAATAAACTTGGCATCAACTGTATGGAAGCTTTCAATGTGTTAAATGGCAAAAGGACTCTGTTGGCTAGGAAATAATTTGGAAAATGGATCTCCTTTAAATTGGTGGCCTTGGTACTGTCCCCCTGTTCAGTTTGTTTCTCTGACATGAGGTTCTGCCTTGGTGGGAGTTTTTAGGGTTCTGGAGACTGAAGCAGCAGAGCACTTAGTTGGGAATTGGATCCCCAAATCTATCCTTCCAAAGCGGTACCCCTTCAACAAATTCTAAAGGTAAAATGCTCATATGACGGCGGTTAACAGGATGAATCCGTTGAAAGGAAATCATGTGAACTATGCGATTGAATCCTCAGTGGAGTGATCAGATCAGGGATACAAAGCAAAGATAATCAAAGGCTGATACCTTTTTATGAACTCATTTCCCATCAGCCAGTGGCTCAGGCTCACTGTGGGGCTGGCTGTGTGCAAACCTGTTAAGGCACGGGGGCAACAGTGATGTTTCTGTGCCTCAGGAAGCTGGGGAGTCAACACCTTTTGAAGTGTGCACACGCTATAAATAGTTGTGGTGGGGGAGACAAAGACTTCACTCTGGTGCTGATCATATTTTGGATCAATACCCATACACAGTGTTTTCTTGTCCGTGGTCCTTTAAACTCTGCCAGCAGTGGCAGGTTCAGGAGAGCGGGCGGTGATATCAGCGTGTCCCCTCCTGGGCAGCCTCCTCTGCCAGACCCTTTCCATGTTGTGCCCTTATCGCCCTCTGGTTTCCTCTGACTCCCTCATCCCTGCCGCTGCTCTGTTCAGGCGGCGACCTTCTGTGCTCTTGCTCTCCGTTCTTGGGCCTGGCTCCGTTTGCCTTTAGGCTTTGGCTGCCCTTATTACCCCTCCTGGGCACATTTGTTCCCCAGCCTCTGCCCCAGGCCAAGTCAGTTGCCAAAAGAAAGGCCGTTTTGATTCAAATGTCCAATAAACAAGTGGGAACTGGCCTCACAAAACCATTTCAACTTATTAAAAATATATGTATTGCTTCTGTATTTATTAACTTGAAAAGATAGCGAGTGTGATTAGACATGCACAATGCAAGCAAATACAGTAAAAGCCAGCTGCCTTCCCTGCACGGTCCAGTTCCCGTCTTCAGAGACAACCCCGATGTCACTGGGGTTTAGCTTTCCCCTGGCCTTTCCAAAACCCAGTAGGATAAATAAAACACATGTACACACATCCTGCAACTTAGTTTTAAACACAGATGCAGTGATCCCATACTCTGCACACTATTCTATACCTCCTTTGATCGTTTGCATAAATATATATCGGAGATTGTCCTATATTGGGTCACACAGAGTCCTTACTTTAAAAGTTTCCATAGAATTCCTGAATGTGCTATAATTTGTTGAATGTGTCATGCCCTGATGGGCCTTCATGTTGCTTTCACAATTCTCAAACTAATTTTTAATATATTTACACATTAAATGTGTATGAAGAATGAAATTCCTAGAAAAAAATTCTGGCTTAAGAATATTATTTAAATTTTTAGCTTTTTTTTTCGTGTGAAGTAGACACCCTTGAGGAAGGGGTGTGAGAATGTACTGTAGTTCAGTGAACCATCACAAATGGAGGCCTGTGTCACCACAGCTCCGGTGGAGAGGCTGCTGCCAGCAGCATCACAGAAGGCCCTTCCCCGAGCCTTTCCAACTGTCACCGGTTTTCCTCCTCCACTTCCTTAACTTTGAAACCAGAGTTTAATTTTTCTTGCTTTTGAAATTTTATAATTGCTTTTCATAGTGCATAATTTTTGTATTTGGCTTCTTTTTTCCCATTGTGATTGTGAGGGTTGAACACACTCTTCCATGAAACCGTAGATAGGCCATTTTTAGTGCTGTGTATTATTCCATTGAATAAAAGTATAACAATTTATTTATCCAGTGCTGGTGAATAATTGAGTTACTCACAAATTCAGGTATTTTGAATAATGCTGCTATGAGCACACTATGATTGGGTATATATACCTGAGGAGTGGGGTTTTTGTATTATATGTTCTATGTTTGTTCAACCTTAGCATATAATTTATACTTTTACCAGGTAAATGAATTTTTGTTGCTTCACATTCATGTAGATAGTTATTTATTTCTCATTTTAGTCATCATGATAATTACCTATCAGCATATCACTGGGGTTTTAGTTCCTGATTACTGAAGAAGTTGAATGCATTTCCTTATTTAGATATCATCTTTGTAAATTTCCTGTTGAGGTCTTTTGACCATTTTCCTAGTAGGTTGTAAGAACTCTGAGTGTTTTATATATACTGGACAAAAGCCCTTTGTTGGCTTTATTGATAAAACAAAAATTTTAATACCAATCTGTCATCTGCAGTTTCTTTCTCTCTCTCTCTTTTTTTTTTTTTTTTTTTTGAGGCAGTTCCCCAGGCTGGTCTCAAACTCATGGGCTCCAGTGACCTTCCTTCCTTAGCCTCCTGAGTGCTGGCACTGCAGGCAGGTGCCATTGCTCCTAGCTCCTTTCACATTTTTAGTGTTAACTTTTGTAAAAAGCTTCTAGTCTTAATGTAGTCTAATTTGAGCACTATGTTTTTATGTTTCTTTTTTTCTTGTGGCATGTGTGTTGCTTAAGAAATGTTTCCTACGTCACTGTAATGGAGATATTATTCTATATCCTATTCTAACGTGTCATTATTTGCCTTACCTACCTGGAATTTAACATTAAGTCAATGTTAATGGTGTGAGGTAGGAGACCAGTTTCTTTTCTTTGGTAAAGGCACCATTTATTGAAAAAAAAAATCCAAAAAGCAAAAGACCAAAACTGAACTATCCTTTTACTTCTGAATTGAATTCTTATACTGTCATGAGTCAAGTGTGTACATATTTGTGGTTCTGCTTTTGGATTTTCTGTTTCATTCCATTGGTCTAGTTGTCCAACCTTGCAATGGTATCACGTTTGATTACAGTAGCTTTATAAGATGTCTTGCTTTGTGGTGGAGCAAATTCTCTCACCTTGTTCTTCAAGAGAGCTTGCATATTCTTTCCCACCTTACACAGAGACTTAAGGGCTGAATGTTTTCTCTCATATGTGGAAGCTAGAGTGAAACCCCAAGACAGGGTGCAAATTAGCTAAGTTTATGTAACAAACTTACCATAGTAGAGATTTCACATAAGCTGGGGGAAAACATAACTATGAAGATGGGGGGAGAATGGAGGCAGGCAGGGAGGGGAAGGAGGGATAAGGGGGGTTATCAGTACAACTGGGAACACTCGACTCCCTTGAGAAGCCTAACTATACACAGGCAGGAAGAGAAACTCAGAAAATTCTAAAATTGTTATATATGTGTATGCTCATTTCTAATTAAAGCATGAGGGTATTACAGAGGAGACATGAGATTGGGGAATGGATGAAGGGGGAGATCCTGGACTAGGATTGGCCTTAACTTACTAAATCAATATCCACGTATGCATGAATATGTAACATTTCCCTTCAATATGAAAGATTACATTGAATGAATAAAATAATTACTATCAATATTATAAAAAAGAGATCTACGTATTCTTTGCCACCTTACATTTCCATATGAGTTTAGCATAGGCTTTGCTAATTTCTTCATCAATAAATGTTGGGGCTTTCTTTTTTCAGTCCTGATGGTTTTTATTTTTTTTATTAGTTCAATATAATCTTCTATATTGAAGGGATTCGTTGCTTCACACTCATACATGTATACATAATGATGAGGTAATTTAAACCTGATCCTTGTCAAGATCTCCACCCCCTTCACTCACTCATTGATCTCTTGTCTCCTTTTTAATTTACCCCATGTTACAGATATAAAAGACCATTTACATGGATATTAAGTTTGAAATTTCTAGATTTGTATGTCTGCCTGAGTATAATTTGGCTTCTCATAGGAGTCAAGTGTACCCTACAGTATTGATAACCCCCCTTTCACCTCCTCTTCCCATCCCTACCCTGCTTCAATGGTCTACTTCCCCCAGAATATGTGTTTCTTCTAATTTGGTGGCTCTGTTACTTAAACTTGATAAGTTTTTATCCTATCCTAGGTTTTGCTCTAGCTTCTACATGTGAAAGAAAACATTTGACCCTTAAGTGTCTGTGTTTGGCTTATTTCCATGTCCAACCATTTACCTGCAAAAGCCATGGTACCATTCTTTCTAATAACAGAGTATAACTCCATTGTGTGTGTGTGTGTGTGTGTGTATATATATATATATATATATATATATATATATATATCAGTTTTTGATCCATTCACCCAATGAAGGGCATCTGGATTGATTAGGCTGATTCTATATCTTCTGGGAAAATACCCAAAAGTGGGATAGCTGGGTTAAGGTAGTTTCAACCCTAAGTGTTTGAGGAGTATCCACACTGCTCTCCAGAGTGGCTGCACCAGTTTGCAGTCCCACCAACAGTGTGTTAGTGTTCCCATTTCCCCTCAACAGCTCCAGCATCTGTTATTGTTTGTATTCTTCATTTTTGCCATTTTGACTGGAGTGAGGTGAAATCTTAATTTAGCTTTGATTTGCATTTTTCTCGTTGCTAGTGATGTAGAACAGTTTCTCATATATTTATTGGCATTTTTGAACTTCCTCTGTTGAGAAGTTCCTATTTAGTTCCACAGCTCATTTATTGATTGGGTTGTTTGTGGTTTTGGTGATTAGTTTTTTGGGGGCTTTTAATATGATTTCTCCAAATCTACAGAAAATCTGAGGGACGATTGATAATTCCACATCACTGAGTTTAGCTATGCATGTTATTGGATCCTGTTTGTTAATAAGGTTGGCCCATAATTCTTTCTTATGATTATGTCAGGTTTGGGCATCAAAATTATACTAGTCTCATAAAAAGGAACTATTTTATACTATCGGAAGAGTTTTCATAGAATTATATCTACTTCTTTACCGATAACTGGATCTGAAATTTTCTTGATAGAAAATTTTTTATTTACATATTTAATTATAGAACTATTCTGGGTTTTCTACTTCTTAGGTTTCTTTTTGAAGATTTGTGGCTTTTGTTACATTTTCAACAATATCTTAAAATCTTTTTTCATAATATCTTCTTATAATCTTTTTAGTACGTTGTAATATTCCCCATTTCATACCTAATATTGGTTATTTACACTTTCTCTTTTCATCAAGTTCATTGGATGGAGGCTTATCAAATGTGTTGAGTTTTGCAATGAAACATGTTTTGGGCTTGGCAAACCTCTGCATATATATTTGGTTTCCATTTCATTAATTTCTATTCTTATCTTTCTAGTTCCTTTCTTTTATGTTATTTAGATTTATTTTGTTGCTCTATTTCCAACTTTGTGAGGTAGGCACTTTGCTTATCTATTTTCAGTGTTAAGCCTTTCATAATGGACACTGTATGTTTCCCTCTTAGAATGAGCCTAGCCACATCCTGCAATATTTTGACTACGGTCAGTCAATCAAAATAAGAAGTGTATTTATTAACTTATACACATATGGAGACTTTCTCATTATCTTTTTCACTAGTGATTTGAAGCTTAACAGAACCATGGTCAGAGACATATTTTGATAGCTTCAATCCTTTGAAATTTGTTGAGGTTTCCTTGATGGCTTGGCATATGGTTGATTTTTTGTCGATGCTCACTGTCTGCTTGAGAGGAATGAGACTTCTGCAGTAGTTGGCTACTGTTTGCCACAAGTCAATTAGCTGAAGTCTGTTAATCATGTTGCTCAAATCTCCCAAATATTTACTGATCTCTTCTGTACTGCTATCATTTAGGAGGAAAGTGTGTTTACGTCTCCCAGTGTGGTTATTGGTTTTTCTGTTTCTCCTTGCAGTTATGTTAGCATTAGTCTCTGTAGTTTAGGAATATGATATTGACTACAAAGTAAAAATGATTTAAGAAGATAGACTGACCCTTCGAATGAAATTTCTGGTATCTGATTTTGTTCTTTGTCTGGCTATCTGATTATGCTTTTAGTACCAGGGATTGAATCCATGAGTGCTCAACCTCTTAGCCACATCCCTAGCTCTTTTTATATTATTATTATTTTTTTAAATATTTGAGATAGGGTCTCATTAACTTGCTGAGGCTGGCTTTGAACTTGTGATCCTCCTGACTCAGCCTCCCAAGTTGCTGGGATTACAGGTGTGTGCTACCACACCCAGCACTGATTATGCTTTTTGTCCACTTTGCCTGATATTAGTATAGTTTGACAGCATGTTGGGTGGTTTATGCTGGTTTGCTGTATCTTTTTTGATTCTTTTGTTTTCAACTTTTTGTTTCTGTATTTTGAGATGCATTACTTATAACTAGCATATGGGGTGTGTGTGTGTGTGTGTGTGTGTGTATGTGTGTGTGTATGTTTAAAGAAAGAGAGAGAGAGTTAATTTTTTATTTTTACTTTATGTAATTGTGTATCTGGTGTTGGGGATCAAACCCAGAATCTAGTGGATGATGGGAAAGTTTTCTACTGCTGAGCCTCTCCAGGCCACATGGTGTGTTTGGAAAGTTTAATCTACCATCTTTGTCTTTTAATAGGAGTATAACATATATTTCCTGGGTATAAATCTCCCATTTTATATTTGTTTTCAATTTACCAAATCTACTTTATGCTCCTAGATTTCTTCTTTCTTACCCACTTCTTTGATGGATTATTTCTTAATACCCTGTCTTTCCTCACCCTCCCTCAATGTCAACTCTGTAGCCATGACTGACATTTTCCTAGGCCAGTCAGGAGGCCCGTGTGGCTGGAGTTAGGTGAGTTTGGGAGAGTAGTAGTCGATGATATGAGAGGAACCACATGGTTTTACAATGTAGGGGCAATGCTGAATAATAGCACCAGGGGTAGAGGTATTCTGGCTTATTATTATAGCATAAAACTTAATTTAAGAGAAGCTATGATAGTTGAATATAAAATGCAACTTTTTTTTCTTTCTGTTTCCATTTTTAGAGGGTTTAATATAGGCCAAGCACTGTATTAAGCATTTACATGCAAGATTTTATCTGATAGTCAATACTTAATAACACTGTTAGGTTTTTATATAGATGAATTGACTTACCCATACAAGATTCACAGCTTGTATGTAAAAAAGCTAGCAGTGAAGACCCATACAGTTTCTAAATCACAATTCCATATTTCTTTGACTCTCCTTGTTATCTAATGACAGCATATTTACCAATTTGTCTGGATAGATGTAGCTCTAAACTCTGTGGATAGGATAATTTAATTTCTCTTCTTTCTTTACACCCAGTACCAGAAAAAGATTCCGAGACACCTGGTGTGTTTACCTTGTGAATCATTAACTGTTCTGTGTTTTTCCTCAGACATGCTACATGCCTATCCGAGCCATTGCTTTATAAATATCTGTGGCCAGACCAGAAGCTGGAGAAGGACATTGTGGATGGATTGATCCAAATGAAGCATCATTACTGAAAAAAAGAGAAAGATCATGCTCCAAAGAAGACATTGATTGGTATGTGAATTGTTTTAATCTAATACAAAAATCTTTTGTCTATATCAGAGTGACTATGCTGCTTTTCCATTTTATGTAAGATAAAAAAGAATGGGTAGGCTCTGCAAGAAAAACTTGTATTTAAAATATCAAATGTGGGGCTGCAGCGGTGGCTCAGCAGTATCGCATTTGCCTGGCATGTGTGAGGACCCGGGTTCGAACCCCAGCACCACATACATAACTGTCTAAGCAATGAAAACTAAATAAAATTGATTCTCTTACTCTCTCTTTTAAAAAAAGTCAAATGCTACATTTGTATTGTCACAAATGAGTAGCATATGTTTTTGTTAGTTTATCACCTTTGTATTCATGCTGATTAATCCTTCACAGAAGGTGGGATGTTAGCTAATCTGACTCCTATAGAATAATCAGTAAGTTGGGTAATTCATTTTACTTTGTACACAATTTGGCTAGAAAGCTGAAGATTTATTGATGCACTGTAAAATATTAGCTGGCAGGTAAAAATAAGCCTGATAATGAATGTGATTAGAACAGCAGCTGGAATGAATTGCAGTGTTTGCAACATCAATGGAATTAATAGACCTTAAAATATTCAGGGAATCAATTAAAAGTCATCTTCAGGATTCAAAAAAATGTATGTTCATGTGCTTAATTTTAAAATGAGCACCGGGAAAAGAAATGGCCAAACCTTCTGTTGGAAAAGCATTTAAAGATTCCAAGGGCGTCTGGCTGTTCTTGGGCCCAGCCAGCTACAGCAGGAAACCCTGGCTGCGCTGAACGGCAGGCAGGCGTCTTGGATCACAGGCTGCAGACTGCTTCCCGGAATTAAATAGAGGAACACATGAGAGCAATTGCAATGGGTGTCTTGGCCACACTCCCCCAGGATCACAACCTCGTTAACCTCAGAGGAAAGCAGGATGAAAGAATAAAAGACGGTAGAGTTTCAAAGTGTGTTCTTCTCTAATGGTCACCCCCAAAGACCTTGAAAAGTTTCAAGCCTGAAGTTTTGAGCTGAATCGTCTAGTATAAAAGTCCTTGGGAGGAATTAATTGGACAGCATAATGTATAAGCTACTGAACATAGATGTTATCTAGCAGTCCCAAAACTAGATTAATTAACCTCCATTCCTCCCAATAACAAACAAAGTAAGCCGTCTTTGTAAAGCTAGGCCTTCATGCTTTCACCTCTAGGAAAAAACTCAGAGAAGCATCTATTGTCTTCATAATTGTTCTGTATGCAAACTTGAAGTTTTCTCTTCAAATCAATAGAAGATAGAAACACAAAATAATAAAGCTGGGGAGATTATTTAGTAGATTCTCTGTTTTAAGTTGGGGAATAGATTCATACCCTGTTTTGTGTCTAAGTCCAATAGGCACATGCTTGTTCCCAGGTTAATTGTATCCTCCACAATTTTGGACCTTCTTTTTTGTCATTCCATCAATAGGAAGCTGGGCAGGGTCAGACATCCTGCTGTTAGAACTACTATTTTTTTTTTTTTTTTTGTGAAGAAGATTTCTGAGCCTATAAGACTTCCTACTGATTTTTTCTTGTCCATAGAGCTCCAAACTTCACCGTCACTCCCAGACCCATGTAGCCAGGTCCTGCCTTCCCATACCACTCATGGACATCTTCTGACTGCTCTTCCAGGGGACAGGAGCCAATGGGGTTGGCTCAGGGGATGTACCAACCCATTACCTGGACTCCTTACTAGACCATGCTTTGGGGACCTGAGACCTTGAAATTTCTTTTCACACCGTAAGCTGGGTTTCAAAGCCTCAGTTTGCCTTTCTGCCTTTCGTAGAGGTGACTATGGGGCCATGGTTGTGCATACCCATAGATCTAAGGAATGACTTTATGGGGAAACTTAGTACTCAGGGTGAACATGGTTTAGACATGTGGGATGGGTTGCTATGAACATGCTCCAATCATGGGGTAGGTGACTTGAAGGTGGAGAGCACAACCTGGCCAAACAGTTAAGGAGACTCTATTTGTGTTCTTGCTGTAGGACCCACTGGTCCTGCCTTGCTGCCATCCCCAACCCTAGCCATAGCCTTACCAGATGTGCTGTCTGAGTCTAGAAAGGCACCGAAGACACAATTTTCCTGCTTGCCAATTGTCTCTAATTGTTTTCTTCAGGAACTGAAATACCTACTTGATGTTTTATTACTAAGATTATCAGCAACAAGGCGAAATCCCACCATTTATCTAAACTTAGTTCTAGACTCAGCAACTTGTTTCCTCCTTTAGCATCTCCCGTGGCCGCTTCTTTTTGGATATTCATTTTCTGGAAGTGTTTCTCACCAGGTTATAGGCACCTTACATCTCTTCCATCCCCCCAATGGGTTTGACTGTTTTCCTTGGTCTAATCCACTTGTGTGTGCAGTGATGAGTGTTTCAGGTGGGAGGAAAGTGTGGTGTCACTATGTTGAACACTTGTGTGTTTGGGGTCCTAGGTCCCCCAAGCATATTCTAGTAGCAAACGGAAGGGAGGGGAGGGGAAGGCCCTGTGTAAACTCTTCAATGGATGCTGTGGATCCACAGAATCTAGAGGCTGATCTTCTTCTGGGGTTTATAATATTGGTCAGTTAAACATTTGAAGGCCCATAAAAAGGCATTCCTTGCACTAAGAAGAGCAAATTATTTTTTTTTTCAGACAAAAGCTGAAGAGTTAGCATATGCACATCATTGTCAAGAGCCCAGATCTTTATATGGAAGCACGAGGGGTAGGCAGGTAGAAAGTAGGCATATATCCCACTTATTCTCAAAAAAGAAAAAAAATGATTCAAGACCACAAAAGTATATACATTTGAATGGTGAAAGCAGTACACCTAACTGTCATGGCTAGGAGGATTTATTTCTGTCTCTTATCACTAACTACCTGTGTGACCCTGAGCAGTTTACCTAACTACTCTACCTCAGGTCCTTCCCTTGCAAAATTAGCGTATTGCCTTTCCTGAATCCTTACAAGGTGGTTGTGGAGATGAAAATGCTTTGCATACCGGGAGAGACTATGTGTTGAACATATTTAATCCTCACCTTCTCTCTCAAGTTCAGTCTGTGCCGGAGAGTCAGACTTGGCCAGGGTCGGTAAGCATTGGTATTACTCCTCTTTGTTCTGCTTTTCTCACAAGCAATTTATTTTTGTCTAAATAAAAATAACATGGGATACTATTTTTCTGCTTCTGTCACACAGTCCTTTATCTTGTCTTTACTTATTTTGTGAATAGGGCTCTACATATGTTCTGTTGAGGCAACAAGATTATTCAGAGTCCTTTCTGTCGGCAGGGCAAGCTCTGCCTCCCACAAGGAGAGCACAGTGGCTTAAGGTCTTGGACAGCGGTTTGATCATTGCTCATCTTGGCCTAATTTACTTAACCTATTGGAACTCTTTGTCTCCTCAATTACAAAATTAATATTTTGAATAATATAATTTCTAGGTACCCTTCCAGTTCTGATTTCTAGGATTCTAATTTTACCATACATACAGCTTTTAGCTTTTTTTAAGGTGATGAAGAAGTAATGGCAAAACCAATCAGAACCTAAATAATCAGAATAATTGTTTGATTAATTAAATATTTTAATCATACAGCAACGATTTTTGCACATCAACCTTATGCCAGTTTTAGATGCTTGGGACATAGGGAAAAACAAGACATATGAACTCTCTGGAGCTCACTGATCAGTAAGAAAATAAATGAATAAGAAAAATCTTGAATACAGACAAGTCCTATAAAGTTGAACATTTTAGGTTCACAAAATTAACCATACATTTTCACCTACCTTCTCCAAATTCCAAGATTTCTGATTAAGTAGCATATATTAAGTATCTTTTAAGTAGATTTAGAGCATTTATTTTGTCTGTATAGGAATGAGAAAGAGAAAACAAATTGGAAAAGTCTTTGAAATCATTAATTCTTTCAACATTTTGGGCAGAAAAACTAGATAAAAAAATGACAGTTCCTTCATTTAGATATGACATTGAATATATGAGGTTTGTTTTTTTGGGAAAACTGAATAGTATAGCTGTCATCTTATAGTGGGTCACAATTTAGGCATAGATTTACATATTGATAAAGTACATTGACAGGGAAATGGTTCCAAATGGAACTGAACTAATTGGAAAGCTCACTAAGCCTTATTATTCTTTGCTTTAAAAACACACAACAACACTTGTATAGTGCTGGAAAATAAAAGTGGTGTAATAGTTTTTAATTTTTTATTGAATGTCAATACTTGGAGGTAGTCAGTCAAACCAGAGAAACACGTGGCTCTAGCACAATGGGCAATGGCATTGTAGTACTTTGAAGATAGGTAATGGCTGAGGTTCTGGCTCCTTCTTATGCTCTAATTCTTTTGTAAATATGTGGCTTTCTTTTCCCTTGATTTAGTGGTGTCAGGAATGCTATGCTTGTGCTTCTCAGTCATCATTACAGTCATTTTATATGTCTCTAAAATGGAGCAATGCAAAGAGGAGAAGAAGGACCCAGATATGTTCTACGGTAATGAACAAAAAGTTGAAGAAGGGTTGGGAAGAAGGAAGGGTGGAAGAGTGTGGACACTCAGGGAAGATGACCCCAAGCAGTGAGGGGTGGAAGACATGAGTAGCAGATGAGGTGGTAGAGTAAGGGAGTGTATTTCCAGGGAGGAAGAAAGAGCTAGAAAACAGCAGCTTGACTGGGGGAAGACAATGTTAAGTAGCTTCATGGTTCTCTGTGCTGATGACAGATTATAACCTGTGATGTATATTTAGGAATCTTTGTAAATAGAATATTGGTATGATAAAGTGTGCCTATTATTTGAACATTTGCCTTGGATCTACTAGTATTTTTAGCCAAGCTGAATTTTCTTTTAAGATAAAGTTAATGCTATTCTTTGTCATTCAGCATATCTACTGTCAGATGTGGGTGATTCACTGACATTTTAGCACCAACTACAATCTCTTCCTCACTAAGTGCTGAATTAGAGACTTTATGCACATAATAAGGATTTAAGAAATTTTCCTGCAGAGGTTAATGTGCTTAAAGGTCAATGGAATGGGGTGTGTTTTGGAAGAATATAGTATAAAGCATTTAAAAAATATAGATTTGACAGGCCTTTTGCAAGCTT
Source organism: Aplodontia rufa (assembly GCA_004027875.1). Taxonomy (NCBI): domain Eukaryota; kingdom Metazoa; phylum Chordata; class Mammalia; order Rodentia; family Aplodontiidae; genus Aplodontia; species Aplodontia rufa. Next base: position 70,682 of record PVKS010000262.1, read on the forward strand.
CATTGTCTAAAATGTAATGCTTGGTTTCTATGAGATTAATATGCCCACAAAAGAAATCATTACCGGCACTCTGATGGACTGAAGTGTTGCTGAAGCTATGTAACATCAAATCCATATGGAGCATGGTGTTCACAGAGCGGCAGTGAAGGCGTAACTCAGCCCTGTGTGATTATGATGTTTAAGTAGAAAGCAAGTTTCAGCCAAAGTGTTTCACAACAATGTCCTCTCCAAATAACAGAGTATTTACTGATTCACCAAGAAAACGCCCGTGTTCAAAAGGACTGCGGGTGTCACAGGCCATTAGTGTGTCTATGAAGGATCTTCTGCAATTCCCAGAGAAGACAGGAAAATGTTACATGGAATGTGAGATGTAGGGGTCATTTCCAAAGTAATGGACACCAACACAGAGCTACAAACAATTTTAAGGTTTACACATCACTCAAAGAAATTGGATTAAAGGCAGAGAAAAAGATGTCTTGTATTATAGCCCCCTGCCCCACCACCGTAACCAATCTTAGGGGCATTTGGTAAGAGACAGCCTAATGCCTGCTTTCTTTTGAAATGCAATGCACACAAAGGCAAAGGGTTCTATGTCATTTCTGAGGTAAAATGCTACCATTTTGAGTGTATTTTTTTCCAAATGACTTCACCCCAATAATAGCCTGGGCATATTAAAATAGCTGACAAGTGGTATGTAAATAAAGAACCTAAATTCCAGAGTTTGAAAGTGTTTCTATTCCTCCTGAATCACAGGATCAGATGTTTAATGGCCTTTGTCTCAGTTCTCAGTTTGTTTTTCTTGGAAACATATTTAACCAGGTTAGTCCTGACTCAGACTTGACTTGATACTTGTGGGCATTGGTTACTAAGAGAGAATGGCTAACTCTCGGACACTGGATTCTATCAGGAACGCTATCTCTAGGTATGTAGACTTTGGAGTACCTTGACTGATGTTTCCCCCAAAAGATGTATTCACCCCTGATTCCTGGAACCTGTGGCTATTACCTTATTCGGGAAAAAATGGTCTTTGCAGCCATAAATTAAGGATGTGAGATGAAGGTATCCTCTTGGACCATATGGTTGGACCCCAAATCCAATATCAAAGGTCTTGCAAGAGAAAGAAAGAAGGATATTTGAGACAGAAGAAAAACCACAGAGGATAAGGCCATTTGAAGATAGAAGAAACTGGAATAATGCAGCTAAGGAAGCCAAGAAATGCTGATAGCCACCAGAGCAGGAAAAGCCATCACAGAGATTCTTGAGGGAAAAAACTGGCTTGGTTGACACACTGAGTTTGAACTTCTAGTCTACCGAACAGTGAGGGAATGCATTTTGGTGTTTTAAGCAACAGTATATGATAATTTGTTATAGAAGCCACAGGAAACTAATCCAGGAGCCTTTAACTCTCATGATTCCTTCATCCCTAAAAGCAAATCCAGGTGCCACATTGAACATGGTTCAAGGACTCTTCACCCACTATGTCCCCTTTGCATTCATGTGAAGTAATAGTACACACTTAGAGATGACAACAAATATGTCGACCACAGATCTAGATTCCAAATGTCAGTTTATTAAGGCTCCTTTAGTTTTAGGGTGAGGAAAGACAGGAACAATTCTATCTGCATAGTCACCACAATATTTCTGCTTACCAACTTTTCACTTGCCTTCTGTCTACCATTTTGACATGGAGGAGAGAAGGGCAGGTGAGACAGGAAATGGGGACATGGATTAAAATAAAGCAAAGGTTAAGGAGGAAGTAGTAACAACTGTGTTAAATGTTGTAATAAAGTCAAATTAAATATCCATTATAAAATATTAATTGTATTTGGCATTCAGGAACTTACTGGTGGCTTTTATAATAGATCATAGATCTTTTTCAAGGACTTAGTGTCCACCAAACATTCTCCCACACTCAGGCCCGCACGCACACACACACAGAGGGATATGTAGATACATAGATACCATCGTGTGCTAATGACGGGGATCTGTTCTGGCAAATGCATCATTAGCTGAGCCCATCATTGTGTGGGCATCACAGAGCACACTTCACAAACTAAGATGGCTACATGTCATTAGGCAATGTAATCTGAAGGGATCATTCTCTGGGCTATGGATGTGGTTTTAATCCTAAAACCTGCCACATGCTCTAATCTTATACACTTCAGCAGAAAGCGTTATCTGCTTTCCAGGCTTCCACTGCCTCTGAGACTGCATGGTCCCCACATGGGTCCATGAACTTGTATCACATGAACCTGGCCAGCTACACTTCTGGGGTCTTTGGCATCTCCAGCCACTTTCAGACTGCCCACAGCAGCACTGGGATGGGCCTCTCAGCAGCCATTTGAAGTGTTGGGTGACCTGCCTTGGAATTTGTTGGGGGAAAATTAACTCCATATGTGGTTAACCCAAGAAATGGGAGATGAGAATAAGCCATGTAGAGAAATCCTCTTTTCTTCCTCTGAGAAATTGCAAGCTGCTTCTTCAAACAGCCTGTCTGGAGACATCCCAGGTGGCTGAGCAGCCACACCTGTTGAGCACCAGCTGCGTGTCTCTGAGGCTTGTGGTAATGCAATGGCCAGGCAATTTGCTGTGGCTTTCCACCTTCCTTGTCCAACGTATCTTTTCACTAACTCTCACTGCCTTGGGTCTCCACCTGTCAAGTAAAGACTCCTATCTGGACTCTCATTTCAAGGGACCCACTCTGAGACATTACTTTATCTCTTATGTTCACTTAGGATGCTTGTGCAATGCTTACAGCAAAGCTCAGATTTTCCCAGCCAATGGCAGATCTGTGCTTTCCTTCCCAACTGTGGCAACTGACGGAACAAGGATGTTACATGGTCTGAAAGACAGGAATAATTGACTAGGATTCATTTTTTACTGACATCCTGCCTGCTATGCATAAGTTAGAAAACTGACTTGAAAACAGACATTGTTATTTATTTTGGGAACAAGAACCCACGAGCCACATGCCAACTCATTGCTATGGCTCCAGGGTGTGACTTTCTTTCCTTTACTGCCTGTGCCTGGGGAATGGGGCTGTTCCAACGCCATGACAAAGAAGAAGATTTTGTCAAGGCTCCACCAATCTGCCGGTCCCATCAGTGCCAATGAGAAATTGTATTCCTGTTGAAACAAGAATTCTTTAGATCAAGAGTAATCAATCTTATCTTGCTTAAATGAGAAGTAATTGGGATTGTTATTTAGATTTTTGGCAAAGTTGCAATAGGAAAAATGAATCCACATCATGTGGAAGTTTAACACTGGGATCTGGAGCAAATTCTTCTGCTGCTGGGCAGGAATTGGAAGAGAAAGGGAAGATTTCGATAGGCATTCCTGTAACAGGGCCCCAGTTCCAGAGGAGGAAATAAAGTCAGCAAGTATCAACTTCTGTTTATAGAATTTTAATTATGAAAGGAAGGATAGACAGTTTGGTCACTAGATGCAGAAGCTAGGTCAAGGTTTCTATATTTTGCATTCATTTTGCCAATATTAGGTAGACTTGTTTTTGTTTATATGCTGAGGGGTAAGATCCATCTGTTGAGTTAGAGCATAGCTATGCAGAGAAAATGTTCCCCTTGCTACCCAGATGACTAAGGATCTATTGAGTGTCCTGAAATTTTATGGTCTTTTTGTCTCACTGACCTTGGCTTTCCTAATTTATAAAATGAAGACATTGCATGAGGTGGTCTCCAACATGGTTGTGATAAATGGATGCTTTACACCCACTTTGCTGTGTAAGGCTGGGTTACCAGGCTCATGTTCATGTTTTCAGTGAATGACATAGCCTCTGGCTACACTCCGTCCACTTGATGGAGCAAGCATAGGAAGTCTACACTCTTGTCATGTTTTAGCATTTCTAGGTGGACAAAGAAGCAACTAGAATGATTAGGAAGACTTCAGGCTCTGGAGACAAAGGAAACAATGTCTACACCTATCATTTTCATTTACCAGCTGTGGAAACTTTGTGAATTTTTTATTGTTTCAGTGGTTAGTTTTCTAATTGGAAAAATCAGAATAATAATAACCACTTTGCACCATATTGGATAAATAGAGAAAATGTTTATAGGATGTCTGACACCTAGTAGGGAACTCAATGAATGGTAGCTATTAAGATGGTTTTGAAAATACCCTCAATTCCCTTTAGCATAAAGTTTATAAGCATGGCAATCCTCATCCATTCTGTCTGTAAGAAATATTCAATATGGCTTCCAACACATTTACTGCTTTGAGAATAAAAATAATATTCAAGCTGTGATTATTTTTCTCTCTCACATGTGGTTTCTCATAATTCTACATGTGTGGCTTGGTTTTTGGATTCCACTTAGTCATTATGCAACATCCTGATGTTACAAAGATGCTGTGTTGGAGAGAGAGGTACATTTAAAACAGACACAAGTAGCATAGAGTCAGACTCGTGGTGATGGCAGGAGATGAACTTGACCAGATGTTCCCCAACCTCCCACAGGCTGTGACTCACAGGTGGCCCTTGGTGCTGTGCAGTGGCTCAGGGGATGACTGTTCTCCCAGCTGAGTTCTCCATCATGGTTAACTCAGAGCCCTGGCGCTACCCCAGATTTATGAGCTCCTGGCAAGGCTGAGTACAGATGGGGAAATTTTCAACTTTAGCTTTTGTGAGAGGACCAGGAATTACCTTTAGGAATTGTCATTGCTGTGACTTATTAGAGGTTCTATTCTTCTGAACTCTTTCATCTGCAAATCTCCCCATGGTGGCTGACTTCTTCCCCTTTGTCCTCCACTTAGTCTTCCCTACACTCTCTAAATATGCCTGCAGGTGGGGCCCTTCTTGATGTGTTCTGCTTTTGGAATTTGTTAGAAGTTTCTTCTTTTGCCTGCCACTCTGGATAGATCTGAAATTCCATGATCACCCTTTACTCAGAGAGCAGGCAAACTGAGGTTGTCTTAGCGTTTCCCACGGTCGTGTACCACATAAATTGCATTTCTTGGGTGTGTCTTTCAATACTGTTGAAATGTCTGGTATTGAATAATGTGTTTTGCCATGCATTTCTTTATCCTTGATCAGAAGAAAAGGAAAGAGAGAGAGAAAGAGAGAAGAAAAATGCTTAATGCGAGTTGCTCATTTTTAATAGAAAATAAATGAAATATTCTAAATAATGGAATGAAAAAATGAGGAAAGTAGAACTTATTTTCCACAACATTCAGACACATCCTCCAGAGATGGTCCTGCTCCACTGCTGGCCTTTTTGCTGTATGACTCCCCAGCCTCTGTTCTAGCCAACAGCTGCTGGCAATTTTGCAATGAATCTCCCCTTTAATTAATCAATTGGACTCCACATGGAGGAGGTCTTTATTTACTGTGTCAAAATTTTGACAAAAGCATGCAAGGGAATCAGGCATGCACAGAAAATCCAATTTCTTTTTGATGGCATTGGAATAGTAATCAGAAAGCTGCATACCAGAAATGAGTAACTTTTCCTTTGCATCAACAATGCATGTGCCCCCCCCCCTCCTTAAAGGGAGGAATGCTGTGGTTACTAAAATATACAAAGCAGTACAGTAAGCCTAAGAACAGAATAATATGTTTAAGGAAGAAAAAGAGTTCATAAATCAAAGAGTTGGGATAACTAAGAGTTTTAAGAGAATGAGAATCATGGAGGAAAGAGAGGTTTCTCATCGAATCCCAACATAAATAAAAGCAAGCAGGAAATATATTTTGTTCTGGATGTGCTGTTATCAGGGGATGGTTTTGCTGACACAGGGTGAAGGACAGGATGGGATCAGGGAGGATGCAAACCCCACTTCCTGACTTGCTCTCAGGCATGTGGAATGTAGGAGAATGAATACACTCATCTGTAAAGGCTGTGGGGGGTGGGAGTCCTCAGGGAGGGCCAGGCTTCTGTGAAGATGGGCAGCCAAAGGGAAGTCCAGTGAGGAAGCTCAGGCAGTCAGGGCATTCGTTAACATGGAAGGGCTTCCAGAGGGAGCATCAATACCGTGGATGCAATTATGATTTGCCACATGTGTGGCCTATGTGTCTTTTGTGTATACATATACACACATATAGATACATGTGTGGTACATGTGAATGTACCATACTCATACTACTTTATCAAACTCACTTTTTTTTTAGATTAAGTTTTCACATCCTCTAAACACTTGTAAAGGCTAGGAAGTCCCTTCAACCATAATGATTTCTTTAACCATAATACAGCTGAATTAAAACAAACTGAACAAGGGACCAGGGAATGGGAGGAGGGAGGGGGAAAGTGCCAAATTATATTGTTATATTGTGTGCATGTATGAATATATAACGACAAATCCCATCATTGTGTACAACTTTAATGTGTCAATACAAAAATAAAGCACAGACACTGTGTATTAAAAAAACAAACTGAAAAAGAAAACAACTGGATGTAAAATAAGAAACTCTGAATAAATGATGTATTTATATATTACCTGAATCATCATATACATATGAATGTGTATATATATATTTATATTTATATGAATGAAAATTCTGGACAAAATCAAAGCAGGCAGTCAGGAAGTAGATGGAGTTACGTAGTATCTCTCTAGATTGGCAGGGTTTAATAATGAGACTATTTCCACTTTTTCTAATCTTTGGTCACCAGTGTCAAAGAGTGCTAATGGCAGGGCTCCTCTGGGGCATCTCTTTTCACAGGGAGTCAGAGCCTAAAAAGACTCAGTGTTCTCCCAGGATGTTTGGGGTACAGCTTGGGTGGGGGGTCTTGGGTGGTTTTTTTGTCTGTTTCTTCTGCTTTGTTCATTGTCCCCTTGTTAGAAATGCTGCTGCTGACAGGTTCTTCCTCGGCAGCTTACAGGCTACATTTCCACGATGAGGGTAATCAGCTGGTAGACAGCAGCCCTGTGCACCTGCACCCTGCTCCATCATAGCGTGGTCGTGGATCAGTAGCTCTGTGACCCTCGCCCTGACAGATTCCCCCCTCCTGGCCAGGACTGAATACGTAGCTGAGCAGCCAGCTGCAGGCTCCCACAAAGGGGTGTGTAGCGAGGGGCTTGAGGTGAAGGGGAGAGAGGCAGGCAGAGTCTTTGCTTACCACAGTGGTGTTGCCCACTGAAGTACTGTGCTTCTGGGAGTGGATGAAGGTTCTTATATGAAGAGTAATGGCGCTGTCTCACACAGCAAGCGGAGAGAACGTGGAGCACTTGTCTCTCTAGTGAGGGCCAGAATACATGGAAAAAAGCAACATTGTGTGAGACTAATAACTATTTATCCTTCCTTTCTTCCTCCTCCTCCTTCTCCTCCTCCTCCTCCCTCCTCCTTCTCTCTCTCTCTCTTTTGTTTTTTGTACTAAGGATTGAACCCAGAGGCTCTTAACCACTGAACCATACATCCCCAGCCTTTTTTATTTTGAGACAGGGTGTCACTTAATTACCTAGGGCTCACTAAGTGGCTGAGGCTGGCTTTGAACTTGTGATCCTCCTGCCCCTCAGTCTCCTGAGCTGCTGAGATTACAGGTGTGCACCAGTGCACTTGGCTCTAACAGTTATTTCTTAAGGGATGTTTTTAGAAGCATCTTCAAACATGAAGTGTGGATGTGGAATTAAGTTGCTGTCTGAAACACACAGGCAGTCAACTACAGGAGACAAGGAGTTATTGAGTGCATTGAGTGCTGTGTGGCCCTAGACCCTGCCAAGGAAATCTAGAGGGGAGACCAGTGATTGCTCCCAGAACTACTCGCAGAAAATGCCCCAAATAGGTGCACTTAGCTTCTACTGTTATAGAGAATATCTGCTATAAGAATTAGGAGGGTTTGTTGGTTCAGGGCTGGGGCCTGGGGAAGGTTCCTGAATAGCATGGATTGGATGCCAGATCTAAAAGAAAATGCAGGATTTATATAGATAAAAAAGGAAATAATACAGGACACTTCATAGACCCTAATTTCTTCCAGCCCATATTGGATTTTTCTTGCAATTATGAGCCATTTTTTAAGTGTTAAGGGTGTCTTTCACAAAGATACAATGGGAAGGGATGAGAACTAGGACTTGCTGGGGGACTTGGCACTAGAGAATACATTCACAGCCAAGTAAAGGTAGTTCAGATGTTGGGAACAAATATGGAATGGGTGGAAGAGGAGGAGGAAGAGGAAGAGGAAGAGGAAGGGGAGAAAGAGGAGAATGAAAAGGAGGAGGGAAGGAGAGGAGAGAGAGAGAGAGAGAGAGAGAGAAGGGCAGGAGAGTTGGGGAGAAGCCTAAATAGTCCAAAAAGGAGAAATGAAATCTTGGGATTTTAAGAGTTGAGATGCTATTTTTTCTCAGAAGACTTAGAAAAATGTCACACCAGTGTTTGGCATGTATAATTCCACATGGTCAACAGCTGGAAAAAAAAAAAACCCTGAAATGGGAGTGTGAGTTAGTCAGGTTTTTGTTAGTGTGACCAAAATACTTCACAATAACTTAGAGGAGGAAAAGTTGATTTGGGTTCAGAGTTTCAGTTCACGGTGGGCCAACTTCTTTGCTCTGGGCCTGAGTTGAGATAGAACATCATGGTGGAAGTGGGTGGTAGAGGAGTGCTTCTCTTCTCAGGGTGGCCAGGAAGCAGAGAGAGACGGGGGAGAAGGGGCTTCCAGGGCACACCCTCTATGACCTACTTCCTTCTGTCATACCCCAGCTGTCTACAGTTATTATCAAGTTAGTCCATTCAAATTGGGATGGGAAGATGAGGTTATAGCTCTCAAAATTGAATCATTTCACCTCTGAGTATTCCTGCATTTACACCGGAGCTTCAGGGGGACACCTCAAATCTAAACCATAGCACAGTGTCTATGTCAGGCTGAAGAAAGGTAAAGGAAAGGAAACGAGGACATTAGCTTTGGTGTGAATGACATCTCATGTTCTCTGTCTGATTCTAGAGCTTTATTTGGTTACCTATCTCTACATTATATTATTATTTTGATTCCAGAAAGTTAGCTTAGCTATTTTTATTGTGGCATTCCAGTAGGTAACAATTTCTCTACTATAAACATTGGTGAATAGGCTATATGGTATACAGCTACTTTTGTGTTAAGAAAATTTAAATTTCTTGGCCTCTATTAAAGCCACAGCAGCTCTGATCATTTGTGGCATATGGGAAGGCACTCCCCATGGCCCCCAGCTTCCATGTTTTTCCTTTCCCCTCCCATCACCCTACATCTAACATGCTTCCCCACTGAAGATTCTCCTTCTGTACCTTCTACTCCCCTTTTCCAGGGAAACTGTCCATACTGCAAGCTCCTGTCTTCCACTTGGACATCACATGTCCTCATTCAATGCAAATGCCACCACTTGAGTGTTGAGGTAGGAACTGGACTGTAGCCATCGTTGAGTCACCGCTCCTGTTTGTGAGTTGCTCACAGTCTAGTTAAGAAGCAGGACAGGCAAGCTGAGAGTGTTAAGTACTGTTAGAGCAACATAGTACATTAAGTACTATGTTGCAGCACACCGGAGGGCCACCAATCCCAGGCAGAGGAGCAGGGGTGATATTCTGGAGAAGGAAGAGAGACCAGTTTCATCAGCTACAGAAAGCAGAGTGGGGAGGGAGGGACAATGGTTTGAGGGTGTGAGTGAGCATGACACATTTAGGGCACTGGAAGGCATTCAGAATAGTGGTAAGACAGTAGCTGAGCAAGCACACACAATCAGGCTGCAGGGGGTCTGCACTGCATTCGTTCATTAGTCATTCATTCATCACATCATCGGTTTGAGTGTTTAGACAAAGCAAGGACCAAGCACCCTATGTTTAAGGAAATCAAGCAAATTTTCAAAAATTTTAATGAATGAGATCACAGATGAGGCATAGGGAGAGCTGGCTGCAGGGAGAAGAAGGGGGTTGATAACTCACTAATGCCCTGATCACAGTTGTCCCCATGTCCTTGCGGTCTCCAGACCTCACCACAGTGCACAGCTGCAGGGACACTGGGCAACTGAATATCTAGTTAACTCAGCTCCTTCTTTGACTGAAAACATCAGTGTAGGGAGGATGACGGGGTATTCAGCAGTGAGGAGATGAGTCAGGGACTAAGTAGAAGCAAGCTGGATGGTTGAGCAATTTCCTTAAATGATATGTGAAAGGAGAATCTTGAAAAGGAATGGGTTTTGATGCAACTTTATATTCAGAACTTATAAAAATGCTGGGCAACGTTCACTCAGCAGAGTATCAGTGCATTAGGAGCCTTAATCTAGTTGAGTTTCTGCAAAGTAATTCCAACCAAGAAATGAAAAATGAGGGGGTTCGATTTCTGCAGAATCAATTTTTTTGAAAAAAAAAAAGTGTAGTGAATAATGGATGCAATAGAATGGAATAAGTGAATAATACAATGGAAAGGAATTAGGAGTAAATCAGGAAGAAGAAAGTGCTCAGATATAATCTGATCCACGGCAAAGGGACGGGAACTACCATTTAGCAATAAAGGTACTTTTGGGCCAAGGAAAAGAATAAGAAAAATAAAACATAATTTGAAATGGAAAAAGGAAAAGAAATGTGAAATATTAAAAACTTGAGCCAAGCAATATTGAAAAGATAGAACAAAATTAAAATAATATATAAACTTTGACAGTTCCACTTTTAAAAAAAAACTATTTCCTGAGTCTGATTCCAAAACTACTGCTATGTCTGGGTGACTTTTGCTCCAAGTGCTAGGGGGAGGTGCAGGGGAGGTGCAGAGAACCACTGGCCTCCTGTGTACGTCTCTCTTCAGGGCAACCCAGAACTACCTTCTCCTTACACATAATACTCCAGTTGCAGTTGAATGAGCTGCTTTTACTCTTCAGATATTGCTCCAGGTTCTGAGGATTGTGGGACAAGAATGCCAGCTTTTAAGACAAGATGGCCAAGGTTCTGAAGACAAAATGATAATGTACATGAAAGGAAAATAAATTCTGAAAAGTGAGCATCTTCCAGAACCAGCATTCTAGGGCCAAGATCTCTCTTTGCCCTTTATATCCAGATGCTTTCTCTACCTCAAGGGTCCTTGAAGTGTGATTCCAGCACCAGAAGCTACAGCATCACTTCAAAACTTACTGAAAATGCAGATTTTCAAGCCCCATCCCAGACCTACTGAATCAGAAGTGAATTCTGGGGCAGGCCTAGGAGTTTGTGTTGAGACATGTCCTCCAGGCGATGCTGATGCACTTTCAAGTTTACAAGCCATTGCCCTGTCCTCTGACCCAGCTAAGGCCGGAAGTATGCCTTTCATGCATATTCTCTTCTTTAATACTGGAAGCAACCTGGTGGAATAGTTCTTTGTCATTTCCCCAAAAGGCAGAAATGAAGCTCAGTTAGATTTGAGTGCTTGCCCAAAGTCACAGAGATAATAAGTGAAAATGCCAACAAGATTTGAATCCAGGTCTGGTCTGATTTCAAAGCCCCAGCTCTGTTCTCTTCATGGTATTATTTTCTCTGAACATCACAGCCTTTTCTAATCCAAATTTTCAGACTTCCTGTCAATATTTCATCCCTCTTTGAAGTCTTCTGGATCCTTAATCAGAATATGTCTGATTTTTGTCCACACTCTGCTAAAGAGAAGAAAGAGAGAAAGAGTTGGGACATGACAGAGGGTGAGACTCTTTTCAATGCTAAACCCTTCAATCTGCATTTGTTCACAACTCTGGGACTCAACTCTCTTCCTCCTTCATCTCTCTGGCATATTTTTTTAAATCCATTCTCTCATTTATTTCCCATATTTTAGCCTTTTTAACCCTGTTTGTTTCTTCTCCAAATTACTTAATTGTCCCTCTCCTTCTCTCATTTTTAATCATGAGCCTACCCTGTCTTCTTTTCTTGTTTCATGTCCTCTCATTAAATTATTTGACCCACTCCCAGGATTTCTCTTTGGACGAACTCCAAATCTGAGTCTGTGGTCCTGGCTGCTGTCCTAAGCCCAAGGCCCATGGCACCAGCTTCTTGTTGGATATCTTACTTAACCTCTGCTCAATGTACCTAAAATAGTTGATTGTTTTCCCCATCCCCACCCAACCTGCTCTCTATTTGGCTAATGGTGTCACTCTCCAGCCAGCCAGCTGGTGAGAAAACCTGGCCTCCTTTGTACTCTCCTCCGTCTTTCACACTCTATTCCATTAGTCCTAATGACTCTTTTTTATTTTTTTAATATGTCTCTACTTCTGGTTACATACCCACCTAGTTTACTGTCTCCTTGCAGGATGCACAAGATCTTATTCTCCTTATATTTTTACTCTTTGCTCGTTGCCTTATATATGATAAGCACTCAAAAAATGTTAAATGAATGTATAGATAAATTATGGTGAATAAAAAATGTAACAATCATTATAGGAACAGGAGAGAAGTAGCAGATATTCTAAAGGTAGGTTAAAATAATTTATTGACAGTCAAGGTGACTGTTCAAATGCTGAATGAATTATTAGACCCAGAGGAGCAAGAGATGGGGACCTGAAAGACTTATAAAATAATGAATCAAAGGATGGTCCCTGTAGCCTCCTGTTAAGAGGCAGAGATATTTCAACATCTCAAGAATCAAGTACTACAATCTTTTATGAGACTAGAAAATCATTGTAGGTCTCATAAATTTCCCTCTTCTCATTGTTCCAAAGGCTTAATTTAGGATGAGTCACTCTATAAATCTAGGCAAAGATGACTAATGATTATAATAACAATATCATAAATTATATAGTGCTTTTCCTCCAAAGGAAAACTGTATCTAATTTATCCTCACAGTATTCCTCATTGGTTGGAGGGCCAGGGATCATTATCTCTGCTTGTTTGAAGTCTGGGCATGGGCATGTTCCTACTCGTTTATCCTCAGTGCCATCTATGCCCTGTGGCTGCGCCCTGTTCAGAGAAGCTTACCTCTAAGTGGACTCCTTCTCCCTCCTTACTTTATTTTGTCTCCAGGCTTTGATTCTGCTTTTCTTTAATTCCATTTTTCATATCACATTCCCAACCTTATATGAGAAAAAGTTATAACTTACTTATTATTGAATTCATTGTTGTTGACATTGGGAGAAAACTTAAAAGGATAGAAAACCATGAAAAATTAACTTTTGATCTATTTCTCAATAATAATTATAATGATATTTAGCTTATCCCTCTTAACAGATATTTAGTTATTGTAAAAAAATCTTTTTCTTTTAGGCTTGTTATTTATTTCAGATCATCCAGCCAATTAACTGCTAACTTCAATGTAACAAGAAAAACACACATTTTTTGATGTGGCCCCAATCACTATTTATTGAATTATACAAGATGGGTATTAAATGCACAGTTATTTACTAAATATCTTGACTAAGCTTCCATGGTCAGTGATAGTACAATCATAGTATTTGACTCATAGAACATGTATCCATCCATATTTTTGATATTATGTTTATTATTTGGTTCTTAAAACCACTGTGTGAAAATTTAGACAGAACTTCAAAATATTTTCCCTAGAAAACCCAACCTGTGAATTAATCTTTGAACAATTATTTTAAGTATATGATGGCAAAAAATAATGCCTCAGATTTAAAAAACTATTATCTTATGAACTCCAATTACATTGTATGTGTTAATTAAAAGGACTGTATAGGATGGTAAGGAAAAGATGCCAATATGCCTGCCTTTCCCTTCATAGATGGAGTTGCTGATTCTCTTCATTTACCTATTCATTTATTCCACAAATATTTGTGGACTGCCAACAGTATGCAAGAAATGTTGCTGATTATTGAATATATAGTAATAAATAAATTGAACATAGTGCTGGTTCTTGTAGAGCTTAGAATATAAAGAGAGAGAGAGGGAGAGACATGAAGCAAGGGATGCACACCTACAGATTGTAAGATGTGTTATGAAATGAAAAGAATGGACAGGGACAAACTTTACAATGAGTCCAAGAAGGCCTCCTTGAGAAAGAAACGTTTGCTGTGAGATTTAAGGGTAAAAGCCAGGCTGAGGAGCATGCATAGGAATGGATATATGTGAATTATCAGAAAACAGCGGAGAATCTGCAAAACAGAAAGGGTGGCCTAATGGTAGTGGGAATTTACAGAAATGATGAGGTGGGATAGGGCAGCAGGGAGGACCCTTGCCAGATGGGGCATGGTCTTATTGTCCATGTCAAGCAGTTGAGATGCTGTTTTAATACAAGGGGAAGCTATCAAAAGGTTTGAAGAAGGGAAATAAATAGAATCAGATTTTTATTGTGGAGTAGCCATGGGTGCACAGGTTGGAGAGGCATTAGAGCAAAGGAATATGAAGCTCTTGACTGGGCTGGGTGAATAAGGTTACGCTGGTCAGTAAGGAGGTGGAGAGATTAAAATATGCTTTAGAATCAGATGAGTAGGACTGAGTGAGATGGACTAGATGGAACTGGGTGTGGGTACGGGGATGAAGGAGAATGGGATGCTAAGTCAATGAGTCCCTGACTGTATATGCCAGAAGGGATCTTAGATACTAACTGACCCAACTCCCCCATTTTAGAGAAAGTGAAACTGTGTCTCCAAGACTTCCTCACACAAATCATTTTTTTAAAAGAAGATATTGATTATTTTTCTTCTCTTTTCTTTTTCTTTTTTCCTTAACAAGAGTGTTGCTGCTCAAAGCCAAAAGTTCAAGCCAATGTAATTAAATGTAGTCAACTTACATTTAGTTGCCACTTGTAGGGAACAGCGACAACAACAAAATACTTGGAATAACTATCATCAGAAACTCGCCATTGATTTTAATTTATAAATATTTGCAATCAATATGCACCCAGGAAAAACTTTTCCAATTCCTTTTCTGCATATTTAAGTGACTCATCAGTTGGGAAAGCCACCTTCTAGTTGGCTGATTTTGCAGTCTAATGATACTGTAATGATTCCTTGAAATTTTATCTACATTTTCACTTGCTCAATGACACTATATTTTATTTGGAAATATTGAAGGAAACAATACTTCCTGGCCATCCCTAAAAAGAAGATAGGGAGCTTTATTCTTTAAATGCATGCCAATTTTAATTTAATTTAATTTTTTAATATTTTACCAATGCAAAAAGAATTGACAACTGAGAAATGAGTCACAGTTCTTAGTTTTGGTTGTTGTGGCATATTCCATAAAGGTAAATATAGAAGAGTCAAGAGACAGGGGTGTGGGTGATGTGAGGATGATTCTGGATTAGGGTTAGGGGCATATCATATTATTACTACATATGCACTGATGATTGCACAACAATACAACTCCTCAATACAATAAAGAAATGATATTTTTTCATCATTCTCTTGGGATAATCATTATGACTTAATAATGACTACTAAGACATGCACAGCCATTTCCGACATGCTGGTCATTGTACCAGGGCTAATGTCATTCACTATTGGCCATTGAACACCTAATGGTGATGGAGCTGAAATTCAAACCCAAGTCTGTCAGGTTCCAGAGTTCACGATCAAAGCTCTTCTTCCATGTGTTCATTCACCCATTCAATAGCTGTGAAGTAACAGAACTGTTCCAGGAGCTGGTATACAGCAGGGTACAAAATGGACCAAAATCTCAGCCTTCATGTGCTTACATTCTAATTTGGGATGGGAAAATAAGATAATTAAAGCATAATAAATAAGTATACAGTTGCTAGACAGTGATAGGTGCTGTGGAGAGAGAAATGTAAAATGGGCTGTTGCAATTTTCACATAGAAGGTGAGCATTGCTGGAAAGGTAACATTTGAGCAAAGATTTCAGGATAAGTAACCGAGGTCTGAGGGCTTGAGGGGTGAAGGCAGAAGGAAAAGCCCCACAAAGCTCTCCCTGAGGAGCTGCCTGGTGTGTCAGAGGACAGGCAGGAAGCCAGTGTGGGGAGAACTGGGGAAGGGGCAGGGTGGGGTGCAATCCTCAAAAGATCTGCATGTTGGATCATTCCATAGGGTCTTTCAAGACATGGAATCCTAGTGATTTATATTTATATATGCACACACACACACACACACAACGTGATATATATAATTTTTTAAAAGAGCAAATATATATATATTTTTTTTTTAAAGAGAGAAGGACAGTGAGAGAGAGAGAGAGAGAGAGAGAGAGACAGACAGACAGAGAGAATCAATTTCTATTGAGTTTTTCACATGGCTTAAGTTGCTTTGACACTTAATTGTGTACGTGGGTTGCTGGGGTTTGAACCTGTGTACTTGTGCATGCCAGGCAAGCACCGTAACCGCCGAGCCACCGCTCTAGCCCCTATATATAATTTTTAAACAATTTGATAAGATACAGTCATAACTCTCGCATAAGAAAGCTATTTGTCATGCTGTTATGTGCTAAGCCTTAATTACCTTGTATTGTGTGTCTCAGAGAACCAGTAAGTAACAGTGTTGCTGTTCTCTGAGCCTCTGACCCACTGGAGAAGCAAGGAAATCAGTCACAGGGTTGAAATTTTGCTAACCCAGAATGGTTAAGGTTTGATTCAGCTTTGCCTCTAGTCCCTAAATCCATTTTCCAAGTGCTTTAAAGCAGTGCTTCTGGAACTTGAACGTGTACATCAATGATCTGCTAGATGATTCACATGGGGGTTCTGATTCAGCCAGTCTGAGGGCATGAACTGGCATCTCTAACCAGCTTCCAGGTGACCTCAGTGCTGCTGCCCTCTGCTCCAAACCTTGGGAGGAAGCAGGGCTTTGGAGTTGTCGTCTCTTTTTAATTTGGATCTTCATCAAAACCCTGAGTTAATTGGTTCAGATATTATCATCTTCATTTACAAATGAAGAAATCGAATCTCAGAGGGGTGAGATGACCTGGTCATATGGCTATGACTTGAATTGAGTTCCTTGGCTTCTAGACAACAGCTGCCCTGATGGCTTTTAAGCTCTCATACATAAAAGCGCATGCTAATTAGAATTTTTGGCTGGGGTATGTGTGTGCACATACACACACATACACGGTTGCGATGGTAGCAGTGGGGGCTCGTTGGGAGGATGATGAAGCCCCCTTAAAGCTGCAGCTGTCCAGAGGCCAGCCTTGACAGTGGGCTCTGGAAATGATCCAAGCATCCCAACATGCCTGGAAATGTGCCTATCTTCCATGCAATGCGAGCTCCCACCTTGGATGGGAATGTTTCTTACTTTGTATATGAACTAAACTGCATTTCATCTGTCTCTGAGATAATCTGGTACTGTGTTCTTGCCCAAGTCAGAAAGTTATTTACTGTCAGGCTAGGAAAAAATTGTTATCACCCAAGAAGAGCACTGTTCTCAGACATGAAACCCATCGCTTCATATGGAGTCCCAGCTTTCTGGGGAAAGCAGAAATCTTTGAAGCGTTTCCAACCAAATCCTTGGAGAGGTAAACATATTTTTCAGCCGCAGGATTCCAGGTTAAAGAAGTGTGTGCCCCACTTGTTTACAAAGCAGCACAGCAGCTGTTAGGAGGCCTCCGCCCCCACTGGACAGACAGATGCATTTGGAAGATGCTCGGAGCCCTACCGTACAGTCTGTTCTGGCTCACCCCTCCGGGAAGAACTCATCACCATCAGCCACCGGCAGTGTTGAGAGCTCAGAGATACAGGGATGGCAGATGAGACATGCCTGGCTTCTCTCATCCCATTTTGTTGTGCTGTTCTTATTAGCATAACAAAATCATGCTATCTCTCAACTTTGTCTGCAGACGAGGAGTAAAGAAAGACTCCTACCTGTGTCCTCTCATATTTCCTGTTCCTGAGTGAAAAACATGGCTTTGGAGAAGTAGGCATTAGTTTCTTGGGCCCCTTCCTTCTGCCTTTGTGTCCATCTTTCAAAACCCAGTTTATGCCCTGTGTTCTCTGAGGTCTCTCTTGGATACTCCAGGGATCAGCGATCATTCCATATCAATTCTTGGAACACAAGGTGTTTTCACTACTGATTGGATGTTTATCCTGCACTACTCTGTATAGCTTAAAATAATAGAGACAGCAATAGCTGGTGTTTTAAATGGGACTGTTGTTTGCTTCATACTATGCCAAGCACTGTAGTGTATGCTTCTGTTTATTCTCAAGATGGACCTCACAAGGTTAATAATATTGTTCCTATTTTAAGATGAGAAAATTAGCCAGGTATGGCAGTGCATGCCTCTAATTTCCAGCAGCTCAGGAGGTTGAGGCAGGAGGATAGCAAGTTCAAAGCCAGCCTCAGCAACTTTGCAAGACTCTGAGCAACTTAGCAAGACCCTGTTTCAAAAGAAAAAAATAAATAAAAATAAAAAAGAGGCTAGGGATGTGGCTCAGTGATTAAGTGGCCCTGGGCTAAATCTCTGCCCCCCCCCTCCACCCCTCAAAAGATAAGAAAATTGAGACATAGAGAAATTAGGGTTAGTTTGCTGAAGGTCATGCAGCTGAAAAAAAATTAGAGTCTGGACTGGCACCAACTGTTTGTGGATCCTCCTTATCTTTTAAATAGGTAAAATAATAATGCTTTTTCTGTTATGATAGGGTAATAGTAAATAGTCTTTGATGAATAATAACACTTTAATTAAAAAATCCCCACATAGTTTGAAGTCAGGTCAAGCAGAAACTGAGATGGAAGATCAAATTAGTGATTTCAGGTACTAAGAAGGGAATGACTCTGAGTCTACCGGGGCCATTTTTGTCCCCATTTGGTTAAAGCCAGCCTAGAAGAAAACCATGTAGAAGAGAGTAGAGCTGAGCTATAGAGAGAATTCTAATGGTAGATTTGAATCCCTGGACCTGTCTGGACTTTATTTCTAGATTTTTCAGTTATAAGAACAAATACATTCTCTATTTTCCCTTATGCTATTCTTGAGTTAGATTTTTCTTCATATAATCAAATGTGTCCTGGTAAATATAACTCATTAAGAGGAAAAAAAATAACCCAAACTAAAATTAACACTAAAATCAAAGCATGTGAATCCTCCTTGAAGGAGATTGTTTGGCCACAAAGGGTTGGCTTTCTTTTTGTGTTTAGAGCAGTGCTGCCCAGCAGTGCTTTCTGGGATGGTTAGGATGTCCCAGAAATGGCTAGATCTGCACAGCCCAACACAGTAGCTATTAGCTGCCTTTCTATTGAGCACTTGGATATGGCTAGTATAACTAGGGAACTGCACTTCCTATTTGATTTACATTTAATTAATTTAAATAGCCTAATGTGGCTAGTGACTATTGCATTGGGCAGCACAGATCTAGATCATTTCTGTACGTTATGGATAAATATAGACACACCTAATGATTTTTGTTTAAGTAGTTGGAGTGATTTACGGTTCATTCACCCTTTGTTTCTGGTGGGTCCCCAGAAGTCCTTCAGATTTGTCTGTGATGCTAAAACCCATGTTTTTTCCATATACGAGGCTCAGAGAAGTGAATAACTTTCCCAGAATGTCTAACAGCAAATGCTTTATCAGCTCTGTTAGTGCAACGGCAGATAAAGGAATGCTCTCTTACTCTATAAACATGGCTGCCCCACTGTGCTTTCCCCATCCTTCATGTGGGAAAGGCCCTGGGACCTCATTATAACTGGAAATCCTCATGGTCTAGGTCACACCAACGCTTGCGGTAGTGATGAATAAAAAAAATGTAGACACATCAATATCCAGTTGTGGGCCTATTTGTCTTACAATTCTTCCTCTACATTTATAGAAAGAAGACTGAGACAAATCATAAGATATTAGTTTAAAATTAACTGAGTCATCAAGAGCCTTTGGAATCAGACGGAGTTTCAATCCTGACTTCATCATTTTGTGTATAGACTGAACTGTCTGTTCTTTAAATGGTGTGTTATTGTAATTGGAAAATGGGGATAGATTTAAGACCTGGTATCTTAGTGAGTATTAAATGTGGCATTACATGTAAACAACTTAGCAGAGTGCCCAGCACGAGGTAAGTGCTCTATAAATGTCCTCTGTCATTATTGTTTTATACTACCTTTGATATCCAGAGGTCGATGTTGTATGCAGTTAAGAATGCAAGCCATGCTGAGGACTCTGTAACAACTTTCCATCTTGGAAATCCTCACTAGAGTGCAGCAGGCTTTCAGAGTGAAATCTGGTTAGAAGTTTGAATTAAGTTCCACTTCACATAGGTGAATGGAGGATGAGAGTTGACCTGGCATTCTTACTGCTTTTCACCGCTTGGAAACTTTCTTTCTGTCTTTCAAGAATGTTGAGGGCTCTTGCCAGTAGGATTAAAAAAATCGTTCTTACTCTTTCTTTCCTGAGGGCTGACATGTTAAACACCTTAAGAGTGACTTTAGGCAACAGCTCCCCTAAAACATGGTGGGTGAAGAGGCTTTGTCCCCATGCAGGCTGCTTGCTTGGGTGCTGTTCAACATAATTTGATAGGACTTCAGGAAGAATTTATTCCAAAAATATTTATCAAGCACTTCCTACTTTGCAGACATTGTACTGGTCACTGAGATACGGTAATGAACAAAATAGATGGGGGCCTATCAGCTACCCCCATGTGCCTAGAGTCTAAAGATGTCACCCAATGACTAAGCATGGGGATGCTTTGGTGCGTTGTTTACAAGATACTGCTCATCTCCAAACATATCTTCTAACTAGGACATTTCTTTGGATGTAGCCATTGTGTACATGGACAGAGTTTGAGAGAACATTATTGATTAGACGATGAAACTCCTTTTTAAAAAATTATTAAAGAGTTGTGCTGTTGTACAATCATAAATGCATATGTAGTAACAATCTGATATGCCCCTGATCCTAATCCAGAATCACCCCCACATCACCCACACCCCTGTCTCTTGACTCTTCTATATTCCCCACTATACTCCCATAACAGATATACAGACACATATGCTTGTGCATTTTCCAGAATTAAATGATTGCATAAGTATTATTTGGTTTCTCAGGGGAGTAAAGAGTAAGTTAAAGAATCTAATGGCTAGATTCCAGAATAATGACATAATTCTATCCATTGGAGGAAAGAAGGACCTGTAAGTTCACACTAGCACAGATTTGGGTCCCACACATTGTCAACTGACTTTATACAGTCTTTTCTGTAATATAAAATGGATTAAAAGCATTTTAGCATGTAACATGAGGAAGCAGGCTTGTCAGTATCAAGCATCAATCTAGGTAGAGTAATCCCTGGAAGTACTCATTCTGCAAACATTAATGGGGAGCCCATGTTACCCCAGCCACTGACTGGATTTTGAAAGCATTGAGGCTGCTTAGTTCTTGGGGAGGGAGCTGTTTTCAGTATCTTAGGAGCAATAGAGTTGTGTGAAGTAACATAATCACAAGAATTGTTTTTAGCTTGCTCCTCATTTTCAAAAAATACTGTGTTGGGGACTGTGGTGAAAATTCAAGGGATCAATGGGATCCACAAACCCAGGCTTTCTTATCTCATCACCTATTCGGACTTAACTCCACCATAGGTGACTATAGTATGTAATTATAATAACATGAAAGAGTCAAAAATATGGAAGCTTTGATTCATTTTAGTTCCTTTTACTTCAGCAGACATTTATTCAGTCACGTGTCCCAAAATGTATCATTAGCAATCCTGTATGTTTATATGGATCCTCTAGCATTATTTTCCACCACATTCCTCCTTAGGTAAGTACTGTTTTTGTTACCAGTTTACAGGTGAGGATTCTGGCAGTCATGAATCACAATGATGTGCCCAAGATTAGGCTGCAAGGAAACAGCAGACCTGGATTTCATGCAGATGGATTTGATCTCAAATCCCTTTCTATGAGCCACTAGACCCAGGGGCATTGTTGTATTGCTGACTTCTTTATAGTCCCTGCAATGTTTTGTCTGTGGAAAACTCACTATAATTATAGTTCATTTGTAGCCAGGGAGGGGTGGAGGGTGGCAAATTCTATCTTTAATTCAAATTAAAAAATGCGTTTTTTCAGTATCTATTTGACCTTCACCTGGTATTTCTCTGTATCTTTGAAATTCCAGTAAACCGTGTTGTGGTCATCAGCTTTTACATCTGGTTAGTATCACTTCTGACCCTAAGCTTTCTTTTCCACCTCCTTCCATGCTGTTTCTGACCGGACTTGATGTGCAATTTACCCCCTGCAAGTTTCCACAAGGCATGTAACCTCACAATCTCATGTTTTTCTAGTCTTTTTCCTGAAGGTTTGGGGATCATATTGCTCACTTAGCAATATTTTGCTAATATCCTGCTGGAAGTTGGCCTTCGAAGCCACTTTCTCCTTCCGCAGCTGTCTATCTCCAGACACCCCCAATCATACACACTCCCAGCTTCTGAATGCTGAGACTAAGCCCCCTCCGGGAGACCATCTTCTTGCAGCTTCCCATGAACTATCTGTCATCCATTCTCTTCCTTGAATTTCCTTCCTTTGGAAATATGGTGAATAAGATCCCCTGCAGTTTTACACTAATAAGCACTTGAGGATTTTATGTACATGCTCATGTAATCCTAGTGGACATTTTATGAATTAGATGTTAGACCCTCCTTTTATAATGAATAAACATATCAGAGCCATTGTGACTTGTCCAAGCCCAGTTGTCACCGGGAGAGTTGTGTTGAGGATCTTAGCACCCACATGGACTCTGATGCCTTTTCCATTCCACCTTGCCTTCCAAGTCTGACCGAGACATACAGCAAAGGAAGAAAAGAGCGATCTTTTTTTACTCAAGTGCTATGGATGTTTTAGGTGGGGTGATTTGCTGTTGGGATCTGTTCCAGGCATTACAGGGTGTCTGGGATCCCTGGCTTTCACTGACTAAATGCTGCTTGTATCCTGCACTCATTGTGGCAACTGGTGAGGTAGATGCCTCTATGCATGTCTTAGAATCATCCTTTGTGTAGAAGAGTGGACTGTCCGTAGAAATCAATGAACTGAAAAAAAAACCCAAAACTCTAGTTTCTATAATAATTTATTGTTTGAGAAGTGAGATATATAGCAGTTCCTACTTATGTTAAAATGCCAACATGAGAGAGAAGAGAATAACAGCAGGAAAATCATCTCCCCTCATTTAGCATAGGGGTCCCCTGAAAAGCCTAGGTTATACAGATCTTCTCACCCTTGGAATTAGGATCTGGTTAGAATCTGAGACAGAAGGAAAAACAAGGCCAGGGAGTGGTGCTTTGGGACCTCCCAAAGGGGAGGAACCAGCGTTTGGTGGGGAGGAACCAGCATTTGGTGGGGAGGTCACTGGGCAAGGCTGGAGGAGGTCTGGATGGAGTCTTTGCCTGGTTGCAGTGACTGTAATCTTGAGCCACATCCTCTTGACGTGTAGAATGAGAGACTTGGATCAGGGAATGGCTCAGAGCCTTTTTGGTCCTGCCTCTCAGTTCAGGGACCCTTGGGGGTTACAAATGCTGGTTATTTTGTTTACTGATATTTCTTAATACTTTGTTTGTTGTGTATAATTTAGCCCGCTAATGATTTCCATGTTCCTCAGCTGCTTCAGCTTCAATCATCTTTATCCCTCAGGAGGAAGGAAAGTCAGAGCCCATGATTTAATTCTCTTCAGAAGCCATAACCCTTGGGCTCAGGCTCAGGGCCTGTGCTGTCCTATTTACTCCTGCTGGCAAGTTGCAGGCCCTGGGTGAGGGAGATACATGTCTTAAGTGTTAGTGGAGTCAGATGTGCTCGTGGAAACAGTCTGGCTGACTCGCAACAGACTCCCAGCCCTCTTGGCTGTCCTCCAGAAATCACGTCTGCTAGGATTTCTGCCGCGGATCTGATAGTTGCTGACTTAGAGAACTTGTAAGCTGCTTGTGAATTCATGGTGATGGTCCTAATTCCAGACACAAATTCCCATTGATAGTCAGAGACTAGAAATGTACAGAAAAATGCGCTGAGAGCTTATTTGTGAACCGTGTATGCCTGCATGTGTGTGAGTGTATGTGAACGAGGAAGAGATGGGGAGAGAGAGAAAGGAAGGAAGGGAGAGAGCGGGTGTGGGATGTGAGAATAGTTTACATTGATAGAGGTTGGATAATCTAGAAAAGGAATGTTTGGTAAAGCTGCCTATGGTGGGAAAGAAGTTGGGCTAGAATGATGTTCTCTAATGATTTTCCTCACACAGAATCCACATAAGATATTCTACAGAAACAAAGCATGCTCTTCTGAAATGCCAGTGCACAACTTTTGAAAATGGAGAGAAATAAGAGTAGACAGACATGAGGCATAATGTAGTTGATAAAAATTTTCACAATTTACAGATTGGTTTAATTTGTTTTGTGTTGTCAGGCATCAGGTAGACTTTCTTGGTAGATGACTAGATTATTTTTAAAATGTTCTTGTTTGTGGTTTTCATTTATTCCATTCACGTTTCGTAGAGCCCCACCGTATTCCAGGAAGCACACACTGCTTTCATTTGTATGCATTTTTACTCATGTGTGTGTGGTGCAGATGGTAATTTGTGGGCTTAGGATAGAAGGGAACTGGACATGTGTGCATGTTTTGTTAAATTTGGTGCTTATTTTCTATGTGACAATTCCAAAGGAGCAAAGGAAAAATAATATCAATACCTAGTAATTGATTTGGGGGGCCCAGGGGATGATGACCTCTTATTGAAACTGAATAAGAATTTTAAAATGACAGCATCACAGAATTAAAGCACACATGGTACCCTTCCAAGTGCAGGTTCCTGCATGACTGCACAGGCCACATACCTGCTGCACCCTGGTCGTGGTGTACAGCAACCTGAGTCTCCGTTCTATCTTTAAAAGGAATCACACAATCTACCTTGGAGAGTGATGGTCAAGAAAACTTGAAATGATGTTATGTGACAGTGATTACTAAGTTTGTTTGTCAAACTTATTAAGCCTATATTATGTGCTTAATAAATAATGATATTAAAACACGGTAGCAGTAAATTGAATTAATAGCATAAGTGGGAATTTATTTGAATGACATCATATCAAGAACATTGTGTTTTGGTAGGGAAAAAAACATATTGCTAAGTAATCTTACTTTTGCATTGGAATTTTTTTCTTTTCAAATTAATAGGCCTCAATTTCCTATTGAAAGAAAGAAGAGAAGAAATATGGTTGCTGGCCACATGTGTGCCATGAATCAATACCTGGGGAGAAAGTACACAAAATTTAGAGAAAGGCTTGACTCGTATATGCTTAGTGGCTCACCTTGTAATATTTGCCATCATAAAAGTGTCTACTCTGATACTCTCTCACTTGAATAGAGTATCCTTGTCAAGGAGTACCACATACAAGCAAGGTCCCAGGTTCTTGAATTTAGATGTTTTAGTTATTGAAATATTGAAAAGCATGTTTTATACCAAAAGCAGAAATTGTATTTTTCTCTTTAATATTTAACAGCTGAAATGATTTAAGCTCAGATTTCTTTTTCAACCCTCTGGAACACCTTAGAGAAGAAGCAACGATAAAATCTCTTACATCATAAAGGATGTTTTAAAAAGTTATGGGCTAATAAAAAGTGGACTGTTCATTCTTTAAAAAAAGAAAAAAGACCTTTTTGACATATTTTTCTTACTGGAAAACAGAGTTGTGGATAAATCACAGTTAAGTAGTTTGGAAGAGCAGGATCTGCCTTGTCTTCTTTTTCCTAACCTGGTGTCCAGACAATGTTTCAAACTAATGGAAACATAATTATTTTATTCATATTAGTATCAGGGGCAAGGCCAGCATAAGAGGGCACAAACCTGACAATGGTCAAGTGGAAGTGGGCAACAGAATGAGGGGTCACCAGACTTTGGGAAAAGACATCAAGACAGATTTTAGGGTGTGTTATAGTTTGGAGCTGGAATATTCCCCCCACAGTACTATTATAAGTTGAAGTTTTGGTCCCCAACTCAGAACTATTGGAAGATGTTGGAAACTTTAAGAGATGGGGCCTAGTGAGAGGTCTCCAGGTCACAGGGGGTATGTTCCCATAGTGGGACTTTGGCCTGTTCCTCTTCATCTCTTTTGCTTCTTCCACTTAACCCTGCCAAGATGTATCACCGTCACCATAGACCCAAAACAACAGCACCAACCAATCGTGGACTGAAACCTCCAAAACTGTAGTGTTTCCTCTGAGTATTCATTTGTTATAGCAATAAAAAACCGACTAACACAAGTTCCAGGCAGCATCAGGGGACAATCTAGAGCTAGACTCTGTGGTGACAGAAAGACACAGGAAATCTTTCTGATGGAGATAGAAAATTTCAATGCCTTTTGTGAGCTCGAATCTTCTTTAGTCAACCACTTAAATGACACAGGGTTGGTCACACAGGCCCTGACCCTCCACGGGAGCAATAAGACCTATCTACTAGGAGTCTTCAAGGTTAGCACCTCTGGGAGGTGAAGATTTTACTAGGAGCAGCAGGGCCTCATGTGGGGACACTCCCAGTTCCTTTCCTTTGGATCTTCTATGGCATTCAAAGGTTCAAAGCTCGTGTGGTGAAAATCACTCTTGCTATGCCTGTGTTTCCATCAAGGTGGGAAGGTTTACGTCCATGTCCACAGCAAACAACTTCCTGAAATGTGTTGACCGGCATCTGTGGATGCTTTGTTATCCTGAGATCCACATTTCTGAAGGCTCCCTGGATTGATGATGCTCTTATCTCTAGTTATGGGTCCACTGTGGTCTTTTCTTCAAGCACAAAGCATTCACTCAATCTGACCATCTTTGCCTCCCTTCCCAGGCTTCCTCACCCCAGTGAGTGAAAGTCAGCCATCCCTCAAGTCCCCTCCAGGGAGGACAGTTGCCAGTGTCTTGCCCTGCAGTTTCATCATGGAGGGTGACAGTAGGCCAGTCATGCCATCAGGGCCACAAATCAAATGTAGCCAATTTCTTGCAGTCAGATGCAATATTGTTTCCTTTGCCCTCCCTACAAGCAAGTGGTCAGAGCCATAATTACTCCTGATGGCAGGTGGCAGGTCTACATCACATCTTGACATTAGCTTTTAGCTATTTTTTTTTTATAGCTGCCAGTGTGCTCAGTCAAATACCTGTCTGTCATTGCAATCAGACAGGTCTTAATGTCTCTGCATTATAGAGGAGGACCTCGGCTCCCTTCCAGCCCGTTTATTATGGTCCCAGCGTAGCATTTTATCACACATTCCTTACGCATAGCCTCCTCTCCACCACCACGGAAATCTTCCAAGTTGGCAGCTTTAGTGTCTACTGCCATTAATCTTCACTAGGCTGGGATCACGGGGCAAAGGATGATTTATTGCAATTACCTGTTATAGTGCAGAGCTCAGGTGAGCTGGGCTCAGATGCGTTTACTGGGCTCCCTTCCATTCTCCCACAGCCCAGGAGTAAAAACGTGTCTGCTTTGTTTCCAGGTATATCTGCTTTCATTTAGCCCCTCCAATGTTAGTTAATTAATGGGGAAGTGAAGAAATAGATTTAGATAGTTTTAGGGTTACGTACAGACACAGTGATGCCTGGCTGTTCAGAGCCAGCACTGACGCTGACATTTGACAGTCCATTGCATTTCTTTGTTGTTTCTGCATTTTAAGAAACATAGAAAGGAAATTCGAAATTGCACTTACCTGACACTTTTTGCACCATCTGTTCCAGGTGATTAAAACCAATCTGCATATAGTGTTGTGTTTCATTTCCAATTTCTCGCTCCCTGGGATGGCAGGGGGCAGTGCATGAAGTGGGGATAATGTGCGCTTAGGTTCTGCAAGTGAGGAGGAAGAATGGGGTGAGGGGAAGAGGGGAGAAGACTCCATGGTAAGCTCTTTGCAGCATAAATAAATGTGTTCCTAAAAGTGGTACATTGCTTTTCCATTGCTCTGATGGCAACTTCTTGTCTGCTTGAAGTTAAAATGCCTCAATACTCTCATGTTCCTGGCCTGATAGGAAAGCAGCCATTCTGGAAACAGAGTAAAGGAATTAAAAAAAAATTTTTTTTCCACCAGGCGGGCATGGTGGTGCCAGCCTGTAATCCCAGCAACTCTAGAGGTCGAGGCATGAGGATCCTAGCTAGCCTCAGCAGTTTAGTGAGGCCATAAGCAGCTTAGGGAGAACTTGTCTCAAAATAAGATACAAAATAAGATACAAAAAGGTCTTGGGATGTGGCTCAGTGGTCAAGTATACTGGGTTTAATCCTCAGTACCAAAAAAAAAAAAAAAACAATAAAAGCTTTTTTTTCTCTCTCTAGCCTCCAGGATCTGGTTCATTCTCAAGTTTGATACAATCCATAGAAGATATTATTTAATGTTGATTATGAATGAATCATTTGTTTCCTACTGAATGTGAGAAGGCTCTTTCTGAGTTCTTATGACTCAAACAAAAGGCAAGTCTGGGCTGTGACCTCCTAAGAAGACAGTAGAGTCAGCGAGAGAATGACCAGGCCCTGATTCCCAGATGATGTGGATGCAACCTTGGCTTCTGTTCCCAACTCTGTCTATTTCATCCTGTTCTCCTTTAGTTATGCCACAAGTCTATGCGTGGGGCTGCTGAGAATGGGCACAGTAGGATTCTGTATGACCTCAACTCTAATGCACCTTACTCTCAACATTGATGGAGATCTATTTTTCTTGTGTTCTACTGCCAATGTGGGCTGTTGGGGTTTCACGGAACAGTTGATAAGGCTGCAAGCCCTCTGCAGTTCACCAGTAAGAAAGATCTGGATTTAGCAGGCATTCCGTTCTCTTGGTTTTCACTGGTCCTGCTTTATTGTGTTAGTGTTCTGCTACAGAGAACATATCCTTCAGGATATATTTGGGGAAAAGAGAGGGTATTTTTGAAAATGTCTGTAACCAGGGATGACTGTCTGGCCAATGTGCATCACCAAACTTCAAGTTGTATCCTAAGACTTTTTTCATATTTTCTTGGGACATGATAGCAGGTGAGAGAGAGCAGGTTTCCTTAGAGATTACTAATTAGGGATTACTAATTGCCGTTTCAAGAAAAAGTCAGTTGGGGCAGGGAGAAACTTCTATTTGAACCATGAGAAGTAGAGCTTAGCAAGATTGAAAGATTAGCCTAAGATTGCTTAGATAGTAGAAGGAAGTCTGGCACTTGACACAGACAGGTGGGTTGGGCTGCTTCTACAGCGGCTCCCAGTGATCAGTGCCTTCTGGTATTTATTCCCTTGCATAAGCCTCTCTGTGTTGGTTGGACGCAGTGGTTAGCTTCTTTTTTTTTCTTCCTTACCCCTCCCCTTTTCACTTTCCCCTGTTCTCTTTAGCTATGCATGAAAATAGAATGTACAATGACATAATTATAAAAGCATTTGGTAAAATTAGTTCCAATTCAGTCTCCAGTGTTGCCCCTTCCCCTCCCTTTCTCCCACCCCCTGTTCTTTCTAGATAATAGAGTAGTCAATGATATAATTATAAAAGCATACAGTATGACTTATTTTAGTTCTGTCCTCAGTATTTCACCCTACCCCCTAATTCTCTATCTTCTACTCTTCTGATCTTTCTATTATTTACTAGTTTTTTTTAATTTGGTGAATTATTGATGAACATGTTGATGATACCATATATGAACATAAGAAAGTTGAGTTTGATTAACTCCATGAACTTTCCCTATCTCATTTCTTCATCCTTCACTTTCTTCCATTTGTCTATCCCTCTGATCTTTTCCTTATTTTGGGTAGGCTTCCATATATCAGAGAAAATGTCCAACTTTGGCTTTTTGAGACTGGCTTATTTCACTTAGCATGATAACCTCGAGTTCCATCCATTTGCCAGCAATGTCATGAAGTCATTCCTCCTGTGACTGAGTAGTACTCCATTGTGTGTATATATCACATTTTCTTTATCCATTCATCTGTTGAAGAGCATCTTGGTTGATTCCATAGGTTAGCTAGAGTGAATTGTGCTGCTATAAACTTTAATGTGACTGTATCACTGTAGTATTCTGATTTTAGATCCTTAGTATACATATCAAGGAGTGGGATAGATGGGTTAAAAAGAGTATGGGACAAGTGATAGGGTGTCCATTCTAAGATCAGGTTATAAAAGATGACTAAAGCTTTTTCCCCTTACCCCCATGCTCAGATGAAGCCAGCTGCACTATGGAGAGGGCCACCTGGGCAAGAATCTGAGAATGGTCTTTGACCAACAGCCAGGGAGGATCTGAGTCCTTTTGACCAAAAAGTCTGTGAGAAACTGACCCATGCAAACAATGTGGCTTTGGCTCAGGGTCACAGTGTCTAAGCTATGCCAAAATTCCAGAACACAGAAACTGTGAGATAATAAGCATTGCTGTTTTAAGCTATTATATTTGGGGGCATTTAAAAAATGTAGCCATACAATGCTAATTCAACAGGAAAACTTAAATACACAAGAATCTATAAATCTGCTTGCTACAAAAAATTTAGGAATATCCCATTTGTTTTGGAATCCTGTGAGGAGTACAAAATAAGATAATTTTTTTAAATGAAAAAAGTTTTTAAAGAGAGAGAGGGACAGTGAGAGATAGGGGGAAGAGAGAGGGAGAGAAAGAATCAATTTTGTTTAGTTTTTCATATAACTTTCATTGCTCTGACACTTCATTGTGTATGTGGTGCTGGGGTTTGAACCCTGGGTCCTTGTGCATGCCAGGCAAGCACTGTAACCACTGAGTCACTGCTCCAGCCCCCTGAATAAGATAAAAATATAATAATAAAAGTATTTAACAATTGGGTAGCAAAGACACCAAACAATCAGAAAATAGTCATATCTCTATCCTTTAGTTGCTGAGTGGAAGTTTCTATGTGGTTCTGGGACCAAGGGTGGAGCACCATCGAGGTACTTGCGAGGCTCAAGGAAGAGGTGAAGCACCTTCTGAAATGAGTGTGTCCATGTTTTAACAATCAGTACTGACATTGTGATTCCTTTCTGGGCACCAGGCCTGGACAGTCCAATGGTGTTGATTATCTGATTGTCTGACTCAGAAGGGTGTAGGTAGGAAGGAGTTGAGAATGCCTGTTCATTCTTTTCTCTGATTTGCTCAAGAGACAATATGGGATCCAAGTCTCTTTAAGGTCTCAGCAGCTATCATTCCCACTTGCTTATTTGGAAGGAGTTCATTGCAAACCCAAAGGTTTTGGAGAACATCCCCTCCCACACCTGGGAACACAACTTTTGCTCCTTTATTCTGTTCTACATATTGGAGAATGGAGCTCTTTAGTAAGCAGGAGCCCAGGCAGGGGCAGGGCTTTTAAACATTCTGCTGCATGATTGAACCAGGGAAATCACAGCTGCTCCTTGCTTTGAGAATGCCAGGGAAATTGAAAAATAAATAAATAAATAACTGGAGCCCAGGGTTCATTTACTAAATACCCCAATATATACAGGCAAGCCACACATATCAGGCACATCAAAAGAAAATAAAAGCATAATTTAGTAATAACATGGTCTCCTGCAGCTTCCTGCTTAACTCAAGTGTTAAGTTCAAAGAGGTAAATCAGGGGTTTTGAAATACAATTTTATACTTAGCCTTCTTTTTTCTTTTTGAAAAAAAAAAAAGAAAAGAATCTGGGACCATTTCCTAGGTTAGCAGAATTTGGCAGTGTTTTCCTTTCTGTGAAAGGGGACACTTTAAAAATAGTTGTTAACAATTATTCTATACCCTTCAACCAGAGAATTTCTCTGTGTGTAAGAAGCATATCGTGTCTCAAGGGCAAGGATTTGAGGAGTGGGTCCTGTGATAAGTGGGTTATCAATTTGGGTGCTATAGAAACAGGGCAGAGTCCATAGCCTGCTAAGGAAAAAAACTGATCTTCAAGACATGGGAACACCTTCTACATTGTCTGTCCCAGGGTCATGTAGGCCTTGGCTATCTGATGTTGGGGCCAGTGCACACAGGGATGGCAGCAGAAGCACCCGTGGTCGGCCTCCATCTCCTGCAGCATCATCAACCTCTGTGCACTCTCACTCCCCACCACCTGGCACCACTCACCATCATTCAACTTGTCAACTCTACTCCAGAGTTCACACACCAGCAGCCTTCCTGTTTCATCACAATCCACCTCCTGGACCCATGCTTCCCTGTGCTGCAGCCACATCCCTATGCATCTGCCCCATCTGCCCTGTTCTCATTTCCCCACCGTGGTGCTTGTCACCCCTAGCCTGCTGCATGGTTCCACACTTAAAACTGCTCCTTCAGCACTCGCTCCCAAATAAAATGATGCTTTTCTGCTCATTCCAGCATTTGTTGAATGCACCTGTCATGCAGAGATGTGTGGGCTCTGGAATCAGTCGGCCTGGGTTCAAATGCCAACCTTTCTGATTGTTAGCTGTGTACCCAGGCAAATCATTTTAATTTGCTAAACTTTGGCTTCTCATGTTAAATTGGAAACTTTTCCTGGCCTCACCTTTCTTTTCCTTAAAGTGGGAATCAGTGATCTCTAACAGGGCTATTGATATGATTAAATGACTTATGTGTGCATTTACATGTGTGTTGTTCACATGTGTGTGTTCATGCTGCTTGACCTCAGAGGAGGGCTCCATAACTGCTATATGTGCATGCGATTTACTACTGCTGTGCTACTGCTGATGTTGGTTGAATATCATATTATTTTCTCCTCTTAACCACTCTATTAGGTAAATACCATTATTATCCACCTTGACTAAGTTATACAAGATATTCAGCATGTTCAAGTTCATACATCTATCGAGAGAGGTTTGACTCTAGGTCTGAATCTGGAACTTGCCCCTAGGGTCTCTTAAGATAGTGAATGATATGCTCTTACTCTTTTACTCATTACTCTGGCCAAGAGCTGATAAAATGTTTGCGTTTCACATGGTTTACCCATGCAAGGGGATAAATAGTGTGCAGAAGGTGTTCTTAGGTAGATCATCTGCTGTTGGTTGTGGTTCTCCCAGATGTCAATAAAATATGCTCTTAAATAGACTGGATCGTGGTAATAAATCTGAAGCCTAGACGGACCCTGGAAGGCCAAGAAAAATGTTTAATGGAAGAAGCCATAGTTCTATTAATTTAATACACAAATAAATAGCAATTGGCATTTTGCATCTGATTCCCTTGGTTCATGTGGGG
This sequence comes from Aplodontia rufa, assembly GCA_004027875.1. Taxonomy (NCBI): domain Eukaryota; kingdom Metazoa; phylum Chordata; class Mammalia; order Rodentia; family Aplodontiidae; genus Aplodontia; species Aplodontia rufa. The sequence continues at coordinate 103,511 of PVKS010000262.1, forward strand.
ATGTTAAATATGTCAATCATTTGAAGAAACCACACAGTGAATATCACATCCCTAACCAGCTCAAAACTTTTCCCACCCTTGCATTTTCTTCTTCCCACCTTCAGGCCACAAGTGATGCTACACTTTCATCTTAGGTGGCACCCCTGTGAGTCTCATGACTTCCAAGCATCTTCTTTGTGATTCAAAGAACAGAAAGAAAGTGATTTTTATTCCTTAGAGTATATCTGAAATGACCACTTGAGGGATAATACAACATCCTTGGCTTGTTCTAAATGACCAATGTAGTTGAATGAGCAATGGAGATTCCTTTGGGCAAGATGCTCTTTTTTTAAATTTTTTAAAATTAGTGCATTGAAGTTTTACGTAATGATGGGATTAGTTGCCACATATTCCTAGATTCACACAAATCAACAATACAATTTGTTCAGTATTGCCCCCCCACCCCTGTACCTCCTCTTTCCCATCCCCTGATACCTTGCCTACATTGTTCCTAAAATCCCAAATACATTGACATAATTCTTACCCCTATGAAGAACATTTTTTAAATATATAAGATTGTAGTATATACAGAGACACTTATAACTGCTTGGAATGTACCTTGCTTTATCTCAGTTCCAACATTTCCCTTCTCCTCCTTTCCAATTATCCCTTGTTATTCTTCAAAATATTTGACAATGGGATTAAACATTTATGTTTTTGTACAGGTATGCAGCATAGCTTGTTAAAATATGAAGTATCTTGCAACTGTATCTCATAAATATTAACATTTTGCATTTTTGTTCTGTGGATCTAATACACAAATTTGTCTACTCCTGAGCCTGGGTTTAGGTTCAGCCTCCACAAATGAAGGATATCACTCGGCCCTTGACTGTCTGGGTTTGGCTAACTTCACTCAGCATGATTTCTTCCAAAACTATCCATTTACCTTCAATAGATGCACTATCATTGTTTCTAATAGCTGAGTAGTGTATATATACACCAGAGCTTTTGGATCCATTCATCCAGTGAGGGGCATCTGGGTTGGTTCCATAATTTAGCTGTTGTAAATTGAGCTGCTATGAACATAGATTTTGCTGTGTCACTGTAATGTGCTGATTCTAACTCCTCTGGAAAAATACCCAAGACAGGGATAGCTGGATCATATGTTGGATCCAACCCTAATTTTCTGAGGAGTCTCCACACTGCTTTCCAGAGCAGCTGGACCAGTCTGAAATTTCACCAACAGTGTGCTAGTGTTCCTATCTCCCCATAACCTTTCCAGCATTTGTTATTATTTGTATTCTTCATCTTTGCCAATCTGACTGGAGTGAGGTGGAATCTTAATGTGGTTTTGATTTGCATTTCTTTGATTGCCAGTGCTTTAGAGCACTTTCTCATGTATTCACTGGCTTGCTCAATGTCCACTGTTGAGAAATTTCTGTTTAGTTCTCTGGCCCATTTGTTGATTGGACTGTTTGTGTTTTTGTTATTGAGTTTTTTGAGTTCTTTGTAAATTTTGGATATTAGTCCCTTGTCAGAGGGATCACAGGCCATAATTCTCTCCCATTCTATAGGTTGTCTCTTGACGGTTTTGACTATTTCCTTGGTTGTATAGAAATTTTTTAATTTAATGGCATCCCACTCATTGATTTTTGACTGTAATTCTTTCACTTTAGCAGTCTTGTTGAGGAAGTCATTGCCCACTCACATTTGCTGGAGTGTTTGTCCTAATTTTTTCTTCTAGCAGTTGTATGGTAGCTGGTTTAATTACTAATTCCTTGATCCATCTAGATTTGATTTTTGTGCAAGGTGAGAGATAAGGATCTAGTGTCAACTTCCTGCAAATACCTGTCCAGTTTGTTCAACACCATTTGTTGAAGAAGCTTTCTCTCCTCCATATTATATTTGACCCCCTTTTTTTTCAAAGATCAGATGTTTAAAGATTTGTGGGTTTGTCTCAGAGTCTTTCTATTCTATTCCATTGGTCTTCATTCCTATTTTTGATACCAGTACCATGCTATTTGTAATACTTCTGCTCTAAGTATAGTTTTAGGTGTGGTATTGCAAAACCACCTGTTTCATCTTTCTTGCTTAGTAATGTTTTGGCTAATCTGGGTTTCTTATTATTCCATATGAATTTGAAATTTGCTTTCGCTATGTCTTTAAAGAATGACATTGGAAACTTGATGGGGATTTCACTGAATCTGTATAGTTCTTTGGGCAGAATGGTCATTTTTATTATATTAATTCTGCCTAGCCAAGAGCGTGGAACAACTTTCCATCTTCTCAGGTCTTCTGCAATTTCTGTTTCAGTGTTTGATAGTTTTCCTTATAGAGGTCTTTTACTTCTCTTGTAGATTAATTCCCAAGTATTTTATTCTTTTTAGAGGATATTGTGAATGGGACTGATTTCCTAATTTGTTCTTCTGCCCTAATATTGTTGTCATATATGAAAGCTGTTGATTTATGGGTGTTGATATTGTAGCCTGCTGTTTTGCCAAATCTGTTTATTAGCTCTAGCAGTTTTTTGGTGGGGTTTTTTGGATCTTCCAATATAGGATCATGTCATCAGCAAAAAAGGGATAGTTTGACTTCCTCCCTTCCTATTCTTATCCCTTTGATTCCTCCTCTTCCTGATTGCTCCAGCCAGGATCTCAAGGACAATATTGAATAAAAGTGGTGAGAGCAGGCAACCTTGTCTTGTTCCCGAGTTCATTGGAAATGTTTTCAACTTTTCTCCAAGTAGTATTGTACTTTGGCTTATATGGCCTTACAAAGTTAAGTTCCTTTGATACCTATTTTCTCTAGAGTTTTGATCATAAATGGGTGCTGGATTTTATCGAAGTCCTTTTCTGCAACTATTGAGATGATCATATGGTTTTTTATTCTTAATTCTGTTTAAGTGATGAATCATATTTATTGATTTGCATATGTTGATCAGCCTTGTGTACAAGGAATGATTCCTAGTTGAACATGATGAATTATTTTCTTGATGTGTTTTCAAATACAATTTGTAAGAACCATATTAAGGATTTTTCATTGATATTCATGAGGGATGTTGGTCTGTAATTTTCTTTTTTGGATGTGTCTTTGTTGGGTTTTGATATCAGAGTTATGGTTGCTTCATAAAAAGTGTTTGGGAGAGTTCCCTCTTTTTCAATTTCTTGGAATAGCTTAATAAGGAGAGGTATTAGCTCTTCTTCAAAGGTGTGGTAAAACTCTGCAGAGAATCCATCAGGTCCTGGGTTTTTCTTCTTTGGAAGACCTGTAATTGCTGTATGGATTTTGGTGCCTGTTATTGGGCTGTTTAAGATTTCAGTTTCATCCTGTGTCAGTTTGGGAATGTTATATATGTCTAGAAATCTGTCTGTGTCATCCAGATTATCTGATTTAGATCAGTATAGCTTTTCTTTCTTTCTTTTTTTTTTTGAGTATAGCTTTTCAAAATATGTTCTGATAATTTGTTTGATTTCAAAGGGGTCAGTGGTAACCACTCCCTTTTCATTGGTGATTTTGTTGATTTGCTTTGATTCTTTCCTTCTTTTAGTTAGATTAGCTAGGGGTCTGTCAAATTTATTTATTTCTTCAAAGAATTGGCTCTTTGTTTCATCAATTCTTTTTATTGTTTTTTTGTTTTTAATTTCATTGATTTCAGCTTTGGACTTAATTATTTGCTGTCTTCTGCTTGCTTTGGGATTAGACTGTTTTTCCTTTTGTAGAGGTATGAGTTGGAGCATAAACTTATTTGTTAGGGATCTCTCCTGATTCTTTATGTAGACACTCAGTGCATTAAATTTTCCTCTTAGGAATGCTTTCATGTGTGGGTAATTAGGGGGGCTCTTGAGGGTAAATCTAATTTTCAGAATTTATACATATTATATTATTTCATTAGAAGCTTGTTTGATTGTTCAACAAATAATTTTCTGAATAAAAAAAGAATGCTTTCATGCATTTCATGCAGAGGTTTCAATATGGTGTGTTTTCATTCTGATTCTCTTCCAAGAATTCCTTAATTACTGTTCTCATGCCTTGTATCCACTCTTCATTTAATAAGGTATTATTCAGTCTCCACATATATATGTGTTTTGTGCTATGTTTTTTGCTATTCATTATTAGGGTCATGGCATCATGGTCTGATAGGATACATGGAATAATATCTACTTTTTTATATTTGCTGAGATTTCCTTTGTGAGCTAGAATATGATCTGTTTTGGAGAAGGATCCATGTGCTGCTGAGAAGAAGGTATACTCTGCCAATTTAGGGTGGAATATTCTGTAGATGTCTGTTAAGTCTGTTTGATTTATGGTGTTGTTTAGACTGGAGATCTCTTTATTGTTTGTTTGTTTTGATGATCTGTCTATTGGTGATAAAGGAGTGTTAAAGTCTCCCAGTACTATCGTATTGAGATCCACAAGTGGTTTTATATCTTGGAGTAATTTTTCCACATTAGTTGGGGGCAATGGTGTTTGAAGAGTATATATTTACTATTATTATTTCTTCCTGTTTTAATGTTCCTTTTACTAGGATGTAGTGGCCTTCTTTATCTCCTTTGATTAATTTATGTTTGCAATCTACTTTGTTGGCCAGAAGTAGTACAACTCCAGCTTTCTTTCTTGGGCCATATGCCTGGTAGAATTTTTTCTATCCTTTTACCCTTAATCTGTGGGTGTCATTGACTGTAAGGTGGGTTACTTATAAGCAGCATATTGTTGGATTTTGTTTTTTGATCCAATATATTAGTCTGTGTCTTTTGATTGGTGTGTGTTGAGACTATTCACATTCAGTGTTAGAATAGTTACGTGCTTGTGGTTCATATTCATTGTGTTTTATTAGTAAGTTCTGTGCTGTCTTAGTTGTCTATTGATAGCATGTAACTTATTGAATTTCCCCACTTTGTGGGTTTTGAGGAATGTTAGCTTATTCTTCTATCTGGAGTTTATCTTTGAGGATTCTTTGTAATGCTGGCTTTCTGCTCCCAAATGCTGCAAGTTTGTTCTTATCATGAAAAGTTCCTATTTCCTCCTCAAATTTGAAACTAATTTTTGCTGGGTATAGTATTCTTGGCTGCATGTTGTGTTCATTCAGGCATTGAAAGATCTCCTTCCATGATCTTCTCACTTCTAGAGTCTGAACTGAAAAGTCAGATGTCATTCTTATTGGTTTGTCTCTGAATGTGATTTGGCATTTCTCTCTTGCCTCCTTCAATATTCTTTCCTTGATTTCCCTTTTGTACATTTTGACTGTGAAGTGTCTTGGTGAGCTTCTGATTTGATTAGGCCTGTTGGGTGTCCTATAAGCTTCCTGGATGAGCATATCTAACTCTGTTTTCATATGGGCAAAATTTTGTTTAGCAATTTCCTTGAATGTTCCTTATGCCAATCATTTTTGTTTTGAGTTCTTCCTGTATCCCAATTACTCTTAAATTGTTTCTTCCCATTTCATCCCAGACATTTTAAAAATTCTGTTTGTGTTTTGTGAGTTTTTTTTTTCTTTTTTGTCATCTGTGCACTCAAGCTTGCTCAGCCTGTCCTCATTGTCAGAAGTTCTTTCTTTAAGAGCTGAGGTTCTGTTTTCTATCGAAGTTAGTCTGTTATTAAATTTTTCCATGGTTCCTCTCATGTCATTGACTGCAGATTTTAGCTCTGTTACTTCATTTGTGAGTATGTCTATTTCTTTGATAACAGAGTTTTTCATCTCTTGAGTTTTCTCACTTAGTCCCTTCATTATATCTTCTTTTAGCTCATTGTACCTTTTAACAATCAGATCATTGATAATATTTTCAAGGTTTTCATCTTGATTCCTATCCATGGCATCATTTTTAGGGGCATTGTGGGTTTGGGGTGAACCTCTCCTAGTTTGATTCTTCATTTTTGAAGAGCTTCTTCTGTATCTCTGAATTGAGATTTCCTGCAGGGAAGGTAGGCCTTTCTCCAGGTGGTTTATCCTTGCAAGTCAAAGGGTCAGATGAGCCACCAATTCTTTGATGATCACCTTCTTCCAGATGCTGTTTCTGCCTGGGTCCTGGTGTTGCTCTACCTTTTGGTTCCAGGCTCAAGGTTACAGATTTGAACCTGGGTTGTCAAGGGAACCTCCTCTAGTTGGTCCTGAGCAGGGGCTCCTCCAGATGTGGGTCCTACCATATCCTGAGCGTCTGCTAATGGGATTCAAACAGGCTCTGACAGGCTGCGGAGTGTCACATAGGTAGGGATGCTCTAGGCAGGGAACCTCCCCTGGTTGTCCTGAGCAGGGGCTGCATGGGATGAGGATCCCACCAGTCATGTCCTGAGCACTTTCTGGCAGGACTCAAACAGACCCCAACTGGAACACAGGGTGTCAGGTAGGCAGGGCTGCTCCAGGTAGAGAACCTCCTCCAAAAGGTACTGAGCAGGAACTGCTCTGAATTGCGTTCCTATAAGTGGTACCCTGAATGCCTTCCAGAGGGATGCAAAGAAGCTGGCAATTTTTTTACAGAAAAAAAAGTAGCTTATAAATTCAAAAGCTTTTTCCTTTCTAGATAGTGCTGAACCACAAAAGGAAGGTGCAAATCAACAGTGAATGAAGAAGTAAGAGAAGTAGAGAACCTAAAGTAGAGTCTTCCTGAAAGAAGAGGTCAACATTAGAATGAAAGTGGATGCCACATCAGAAGTGGCCTGGGTCATGTATGGGATTTGCAAACCAGAAATACATAGAAATTACTTGGTTTTGGTCTGCTCAAATTCAGATGTCTATTGAGAGAGGGTTGAACTTAGGTCTGAATCTAGAACCTGCTACCAGGGTAACTTATGCTCATGAATAATTCAGACAGTTTAAACATACTTTAAATTTCATTGTTGATATCTATAAATTGAGAGATTTCATGTGAAAATCTAGATTTCTGCTTTTTCTTAAAAAACAGGAAATTCAGGCAAAGTGGTTCTGCATTTCCTCCAACAATAATTCATTGAGACTGAGTAAAAGTGAACTCCCCAATTGTACCCTGTCCTGGGTTGGGCAATTTCTACATCTCTTGTCTCTTAGGATGAATGCATTTATTCTTGTTTTTCTTATGCCATATTGTTTTTTCTTATATTATGTTATTTTCTTAAATATTTCTTTTACTTGACTCATGTGCATTACTGTTGGCTTATTAATTTGTGATGTCTTCCCTAGATGACTATTAAATATACATCATTCAGAAACACAGAGTTGGCATATTCAACCAGAAAGAAGACCCATCCTCTGAGGGATGACTTACATGGTCTGGGTACCAGAAGAGTCTCTCTAAATTTCATTTGTGTCTATATAGTTAAGCTATCTCTCTTGAACTGAAGAGGTTCTTATAGTTCAGTATTTCATAAGGATAACTACCTATGGCTGGGGAACACTAAACATAGTATATGGAATGGAATGGTTAGATCACTTGAATATCTATAATACGTAATGTTGCTTTGTGTTTGGCTTTGTATTTCATTAGTTTCTTCTGTGATAATATTGTGGTAAATGTAATAATGTTAATATTAGGTAAGATGCAATATTTTATAGATGAGGAATAAAGGAACAAATTGCATTACTGGTAGCCCACCTCACCCAGCTGTCAAGTGATAGATCATAGTTCCAACTCAAGAGCCTACTTTCTTAACTGCCCCTTCCCTGAAATCCTATCTGCAGGGTGCAGCAACCAATGGCAACTCTATGACACTTAAGGCAGTATCCTCAAGTGGAGAATTTGAGAAGAGTGAAATGAGCGTGAAGCATGGTATCTCTTAGAGGATTTTATTATTAATAATGGTGAAAAAAATCAGTTGCTCTTCCTTCCCTGGTAGATTGGATTATGCATAAGCGCTGACAGAGCCCATTGTCCCACTCACCCTAGCAATAATAGGTAGAGGCACTGGCTGGGGGTCCAGCTGCTCTCTGTTTCCATTGGCATCATGGTAGACTAGACACCAGGGAAGACTGACACAGTAGGTGTTTGGGTCCTTGTGGGGCTCTAATCATAGTATAGCCTGGAAGTTGTTGGTCTAGCGTGGAGTAACAATCTGATCACTTCAGCTGTGAAGTTTACTGATAGTGCTGTGCTGTTGATTAGAGAGTAATTGCACTGTGGTGGAGTGCTGGCTATCTCCACATGTTTTTTTTTTTTTTTTTTTTTTTTTTTTTTTTTTGCCATAATGCTGATCTAGATAATGGGTAGCTTGTTAGAACGTTAGACACCATTGTCCCGAGTCCTGCTGGGAGTGCAGGAAGCCTGACACACTGTGTTGCTGGATTAGGAACTAATGTAACATTGTGATTATGAGCATGATCTTAGGGGTTGAGTAGACCTGGGTTTAAATTTTAGCTTTGACTTTTACTAGCTGTATGCCTTTGGGTTTGTTAATTTGTCTGAGTGTTAACCTCATCATTTATAGAATGAAGAAAAATGTATTCACCTTCTCTGTTTTTATTAATGGGATGATGATTAAATATAGTGATTTTAGAAATTTCTTTTTATAATATCTGGGTATATGGTAAATATTTTATTGGTGGCAGTTTTATTTTAACGAAAAATTAGTAGCACATAAAAAATGTGGCTCATGTTTATCTGTTACTGTCACAGGCTCTGTTAAATTGTGTTGCTTTGATTCCAATTCACCGTCAGTAATAACATTATCAAATTAATAACTTTGGGGGAGAAAAAAAGCTGCTTGTAAAACACATCATGATTTCACATGCAAAACCATAAAAATATTTGTATCTTAGAATCATGGATGTGTGGCTTATTGTCTGAGATGTACCTGGTCCAAAATATTTTTCCTTATCATTATCCCAGATATTATAGCCAAGAAAATGAGCTCATCTGAAGACTTTGTCCTTGTCACTTCTTTTACAAAGTCTTTGATGTGCCTTTGTCCACATAGGTGGGGGCGTGGATAGAAAGAACACAAGCTCTTCCTTGTTTTGGATACTTGGGTAAGTTGCCCTTTCTTTCTCTCAGTGCCTCAGTTTCTAATCTATAAAAGGGCCAGTACCCACCTCATAGGATTGTTGTGAGAATTAAATGAGACAACATAAACAAGTCACCCAACCTTATGCCTTACACAGAAAACGAGCTTGATCTATTCTTGTCTGCTTCCCATTGCTTTCACACAACAGACTGTGTGCTACATGAATTAGAGCTAAATGACTTGTACATGAAGGAAGTGGCATGGGATGACATGGAACATTTCTGAATAAAACAAAAATTAGACCGCTGAGAATTCTCAGCCTGTGTATTTAGCCAGCACTCATTGTGTAATGAGCAACAACGTGACAAGCTTGCTGCAAAGACCCCAAATTAATTATGCTACCCTATGGAGAGAGGCCTGGAGAATACATCCTTGGAAGTGACTAGCTGGGATCAGGAGCAGAGGGGCTGCTTTGATGAACTGATGACTGTATGGAGGCTGAGAGGCCAAAGCAAGTTTGAGAAATGAAACTGGGGCTCTTCCCAAAGTCCGACTTCTCACCCATTTGTTCAATGATTACTTTATACAGTACTTTTACTAGGTTTTGAGTCAGTTCCCTCTACTCAAGTAAGTTGAAAAAACTTAATTGTTGATGTGATAGTATTAAGAGGGGGTCTTTACTCAGGCAGAGCTGACATGAATGGGATCAGTGCTCTTCAGAAGAGGTAGAGAGAACCATGCTCCCCTTCCACCAAGAGAGGACACAAGAAGGTGCCATCTTTGAAGCTGAGACTGAATCTGCCGGTGCCATGATCTTGGACTTCCCAGCCTGCAAAATTATAGACAATAATTTTCGATTAATTATAAATCATTCTGTGTAAGGTATTCTTGTTATAGGAGCCCAAATGGACTTATACAACCTCCTTTGTGCCAGGTATTGTGCTAGGATGGGTGCTCACAGGTACATAAGAGAGACATGGCCCTTGTCTTGTGGAGCTTGGAGTCTAAGGGTGGCAGAAGACAGTAAACAAGAAAAAACCAGCATTGGATTATAGCTTGGGATAAGCATCATGACGGAAAAAGAGCAGTACCCAGGGAATAATAGAAGATTGGGAGACAATCAAGGAAAACCTTTCAGGGGATCTGACATCTAAGCTAGGAGAGATCAGCAATGCAAAACAAAAAGAGAAGAGTGTTCCTGGCTGAGGGAACAGCACATGGGGAGTCTCTGAGGTGGGAAAGAGTTTGGTATGTTTCAGGATGTGAAAGTGTAGACAACTGGGTCAGAAGATGGTGACCGAAGGGTGACTCTCTTTGCAGACGATTGAGTTGCTTGTTACTTCAATAATATGTTGAAGTCAATCTCAAAGAATTATATAATAAGACCAAAGCACTTGAACTTCTAGGAGAACATGCAGGAAATAAGACATGCAAGGAGGGTGCAAAGGGTCATCCTTTGCTTTTCATGATGCTGTGTTAACACGTGGGGTTTGCTTTCTCCTGCTGGTCCTTAGTTTATTCTGGCTGCTCAGACCAGTTGCTGTGTCCTGGAATTGGACCTAATCCTCCCGGAAGCAGTGAATTAAGAACACAGCAGCATACGAGATTTTCTTCCAATTGTTGGGTGTTTGAAAACAGTTCCATTTGATTTTCATAGAATGATCAGCAATTCCAGAAGAGGGTATTGAACAGATATTGGATGACAAAAAGATCTATGGAAAAAATAAGTTTGGAAAATCTTGAGGGTAGATGGTGAACAATTTTAGATTACTTTATTGCAGGGCTTCCCAGAGCTTTTCATAGACTTGGAATATCTCAAATGTTATAAAGAATGTTTATCTTTCTGGTAAGGTAAATATCAAGCAAAAGGAAAAGTTTAAAAATCTTTTTAAAAATTCCCTTAGAATAAGATATTTAGAAAAGACCCAACTTACTATCATGTGTGCCAGAGTTGAGATTCACAGTATTAGACAATTAGGAGTGTGAAGCATATAGAGCGCTACCATATAAGGAATTAATGGAATGGAATTGGAGCTATGACATTAAAGGGAAAGGTATTCATGCATTTCAAATTAATTCCATTCAGAAGTAAGCTATGTAAGCCATGGCCCATAATATACATCCCAGTGAGTGTGTTAAGGTAGAATGACCCCTCTTGTACCTGGAGTCATGAACAGACTTGTGATAAGGGGTCTTTGGGGGGAAGAGTCTATGATAGGTGCCCCCTGTGAAAATAGGATGTGCTGGACAGTAAGGAAGATGGAATTATTAAGAGAGAGGGTGGAGTTGAGCTTAGCCATATGGTCAGTGTCACAACCAGCAAGCCTGTCAGGGGTAGTGACTCTGGGAATGCAGGCGAAAGGGAATTGTGCTGAAAGAACCACATGCATTCCGCCACGAGGAAATGAGGACAGAGGGCTGTGGGCAAGACTCTGTTCAGTGACTGACACTTGCGCTGATTGGAGCCAACACTGGATGTTGAATCATGTCTACACAAACTTGATTACGATGGATGGGAGCCTTCGAATGCCCTAAAAACATTCAATCCAGGGCAAACCATACTCATCCAAAGTACCATATATGAGATTGGCTTCTGTTTTGCAATGTATGTGACTAAATTTACTCAACTCAGGAGAGGGGTATAAATAGATCTTACAGGAAAGTGTTTCTCTAACCATTTCATCCTCATTCTAAATGCCTCTCTATTGCTATCATTTACACTTTAAAGGTATGTTGGTTGTATTAAAATTTCCAGCTTAGGTTGAAAACAGAGATAACTTTAGAGGTACACAGTCCCTGCACCTTGTTGCTATGAAGACATTAGCATTTGCTAGCAAGCATGTTGAAAAGATATTTTGCCATCAGTTTCTCATCCCTGCAGCAGGGTATGAGCATGGTCTTTTTACAAGAGACTTAGTAGTTGGTCATTGCTTCATTCTGTGACACCGACGGAAACAACAAGATACCCGGAAAACTACAAATGTGTATGCATACTGGGTTTTCCAGATTAAGTTACTTTCTTGGAGTAATAGATGCATAAGGCTATCCATTCCAACTTGTAACATACAATCAGGAAAAAGATTCCAGCTCCTTCAGGCTGTGTTTGTTGCTTCTCCTTCCACCACCATTATGCCAGACATGGCCTTTTCAAGACTAATCACTAACCCCAAGATTCTCAGGCTAGCCTAATAGGCCTTGCACCCTTAGTGAATTAGTCTCTTTCACTCACACATAATCACATGCATACATTATAATCTGTTAATGTTCTCCTGGAAAGATTACTTGAAATTTTTGCACAAAAGAATAATTATCACAGTTATGGCTATATTATAATGTGTACAAATGACCTTAATGTCATGTAAAAATGTGTGTCCCTGGGAAAATTCTTGTTTCAAATCCTAATAGCAAAATTGGTATTATGAAACAAGGTATTTTATGACATAGTAATGGATTAATTTTCTCACAACAATCTATAAACAGTTGCTAAAATTAAATCATCCTTTTTCTCATAACAATGGTTTAAAATATCTTGCCTGAATGCATTTTGTTATGTTAGAATATGTAATGTCTGGTAGAGATTCCTAGAGACTGAGTTGTTTTCTTTTCATATGTAGATTGCAATGAAATCTTTTAACATAAAATGTAGCTCTTTGTACTTAGCATTTTAATATATGTGATCTTCAGAGGGTGGAGCATTTATTATAGTCCCATCTTCTATGATGCCTATCATGTTACCTAGAAGGGGACCCAAGAAAGGGACTAGTTTTGTGTGAAGTAAATACTCAGAAGCCTTTACTGATGCTCTAAGCAATTATTTGGTACAATAAATTATGCTCCTGTTCTCTATTATAGGTCTGGTGTTTGGACTGGATGCCAGGCATTCCTGGATGGTAAAATGTGTCTATTCTCCTTTTCTCTGCATTTTCCTTCCAGAAAAGAAGCTGTCTTTCATAATTTATTGTTTATAAAGTTCTTTTGAATCTTTGTTGTTTTGGCTTTAATAGGTTTTGTCAAATTTACCCAACATTGATGCTGTCATTTAATTCTAAACCTGTGTCTGAATGAAAGTATTAAAAACTTGGCACCAGAAGTCAGATTCCAGCAAGAGTGTCACTTCATTGGCATGTAGTCTCACAAGAAAGTCTTGGATTCCCATTTAGTCCATAGAATTCCCTGACTCAAAAAAAAAAAAAATAAAAAACCTCCAAAATACAAAACAACAACAACAACAACAAAAAAGCAAAACCTTAATCTGAGATTGGGACATGATTTGCACGTCGCTGAACCTAGTAATTTGTCTACATTATTGTGGGCCTGGGAATTGCAGATGATAATTATACAACTGATAAATCTCTTAGGAAGATGATCCATGAATTTGCAGAAAAGTTCATCTCCCTTCAAAGTCATTGAAGCTATACTTTTTTCATATTGTACTTCTAATGTAGACATCTGAGACTATTGTACCTTGAATGCCCCATTGAGCATAATTTTTTCTGGCTATTCTACATGGCTTTATGGAAGTTCCTGATGAGAACAATAATAATTTAGAATTAAGGCTGGGGTTCTCTACTTAGTCATCATTTGCAGCCTGGAATCTAAAAATTCATTGCTGTTTTACTTTGAATTATTCAATTAGTATTTATAAAGCACCAGCTATTTGCCCAGACCTGGATGGTGTGTGGAGTTCCCAAAGGCTTTCAGAACTTGGTCTTTAGTTGGAATTTGCAGTCAGGTTGGGAGGCAGGACTCTGAACAACAAAGCAGTCATCATGGTAATTTGGTGACAACCTGGATTACAGGGTGACTTAGTTGCAAAATTGTGAAATGTGGACCAGCAGCATCAGCATGACCTGAAAGTTGGCTAGAAATGCAATGTGCATGTTCACAAGATCTGCTCACTGAAGTTTAAGAAACACTCCAATAAATAGTGAGCACCAGGGACTTTAGCCTTTGTTGCAGTTGGTGTAGGCTGGAGCTGTGAAAGAGGCTGTACAGAGAGTACAAAGGTTCTTGGAAAGAGAGTAGGATCTGGGGAATGTGAATTAATGTGCCTTAAACTGTCACTTATGTGAAAGCCACCTCCTCTCCGATGCTTGTTTAAAATGCAGATTCCTGCAACTCTTTCTCTCTCTCCCTTGTTGAATCAGTATCTCCAGGGTGGGATGCAGGAAGATGTGATTTTAACAAACTCCCCATGAAACTTTTGAAACTAAATTTGAGAATTACAGATGCAGATGAAAGGGAATGAATTCAAGAGAGGGAAGATCTGTGCACTGAGGTCATACCATTTTCCTTGTCCTTTCTCGCCAGTCTCCATTCAGGGTTACCCTCTGTGCTATTGCTGGAATGAATGCTATAGAAACAAATCCACACATAACTGCCAAATACACAATTCTGCTGTTGCTTAAAGCTAGGCTCTTGTGTGGCACAGTGGGTGCTTTAAAACACTGATCTTGCCTTGTCTTTCAATTTCATTGGCTAGCACTTTAGTCTTACGACTATCAAAGTCCAGGCAAAATAAAATGTCTCACCCCTTCTCGAGCACACTGGGACCTTCCACCATTAGAGGATGTTTCCTTATATTGCTTTCTAGTCTCTGGATGACAAACTCCTTCTCATCCCTCATCCTCAATATTACTTCTGATAGGGATGAAAATAAATTTTCTCTTTGTAAAAATGTTCTCTCTCCATATTTGAATATTGGCAATGGAATTCTCTAGAAAATTGATTTTTCCCCCTGAAAGGATAAATATTGATATAGGTTAGGATGAATATCAATAGAATTTTCTCAAAAGTTGCTGTTGTTCCTGTACCTTCTGCCTTGTGATCAGTCTAGTATGCACGATTTTGTGCTTCTGCTCAGGCAGGACATATCTGGGTATACTTATTTGGAGAAACAATTGTTCAAGTGCTTTATTTTTTTCTTTTAATTTTGAATTCCCTTGTATTAATAGCAGTAATTAATAGCAGTAATCACCACTAGCAGGTGATTGAGGAAGAAATTTATCTTGGATTGGACACTTTGAGGCAACTATAGATTCTTAAAATTTTTATTTAACATAAACTCCAAAATTTTTTGAGTTTGGGAACATTATTTTTCTTGGTGAGAAAGAAAAAAAATGAACTGGAGGTGAGTAATTTTCCTTTTCCCCCTCTACCATCCTCTCAATATTATGTTGCCTACTCCAAGCAAAGAGTGAATTCATTCCTTAATGTTTTTTGCTCTCCCTGCAAATTAACAACATTTTTGTTGTCCTTGGCATGTTCCCCAAGCTTCAGCTTGTTCTGGACTTAGCTGAACAGACACTGATCCTTCTGGTTTGTGCTTTTCCTTCGTATGTGATGACTGACACATTTAGATCAAGATTTTTTGGAGTCCTAATTCATCACAGGAATCCCTTTATAGCCACATCTGCTTCTCTGCTTGCCTGCTTTTCTTCTTTCCTTTTATAGTAATTTTTAACTTGACTGTCAGAAATTTGAGTATATCTTCCTAGCTTCTGTAGATCCCCATGCGCAAACATTTTGAAATCTGCTCATCCAAAATCAAGGATACGTTTATTGGGTATGCCTTTTGCATTTTCATTGCAATCGAGACACTGTTGTTGCAACTGCTTTCTTCCAGCGTTATTGGCGCTTCTGTATCATCAGCAGATTTTCCAGAAGAAGGCTCATGCTCACTGGAAGGCAGTATGGACTGGTGGACATAGCACAGCTCTGGTGAACTGAGTGACCCTGGGGAAGCTGGTGTACCTCCCTAAGCCTGGTGATATTTCTGATCTGTTGAATATAGACAATATCCACATCGTGGAGTTACTGTGGCACTTATCTAAGGAATGCTTTTAGCAGAGTACTCATTATGGTATAGGAGTTTTGTAAAGCTTATTTTAAGACCAAAAAAAAAGAGAGAGAGAGAGAGAGAGAAGACTTTCAGAAGAGAAATCGACATTTTACCTGATGCTTCACTTTTAGGAGGAGAAAATTTCCACTCTCTGATGAAGAGGAGGATGACATCAGTGACTTAATCTAAGTTATTGGAATAGTGTGCCACCATTTATCCCCAACAGCAACACTATCGAAGAGTGACTGTTACCATTCTCATTCTACAGTATTCTCAATTTGAAGAATAAATAAATCGTCAAGTAATACATTTCAAGTGGTAAACCCCAGATTCAGAACAACGTGTACGCTACACTGGTTGTTCTCTGGATGTTTGATGACTCCACCACTCTCCAGTGCCAGGTCAGCCATGGCTCAGGGCAATTGTTCGCACAGTCTACCTGGAACTCTGTGTTATACCCCACAAGCACAGTACTTCCTTGCCTCCCTCACCTCCACACAGTTTTCCCCATGATCTCTTCTCACTGCCTTTGTTCATACACATGAAGCACAGAGATGCTTCTAAAGAGCCTCCAAATAGTATGTTTGCCTGTGATTTTATTTTTTTCCATGGTGGTGGCCATTCTGCTGTGTTCAACTCTCCTTCCAATACTTTGTACTTGTCTCCATGACATCTCAATCCAATGCTGCAAGTTTCTATATTAGTAATTAAGATTTGGTCATGCTGATTTCTGAGCTTCAGTCTCTGATTGGATTTAAAGGTCAGGGCAGAGAAGAGTCCCCAGCAGGGGTCTAGAGTAAATGGAAGGTTGTCTTCTTTCTTGCTCTCCCTCCCTACTTCTCTGTGCACTGAGGACTTTGGCTGGGAGAGGGAGGAGAAAAGGAAAGAAACCCCTCATTTTGTTTATTTGCTGTGATGTTACTTTCCTTCTTGTACAGTGGGTAGTAATTGTGATGGTGAATTTTATGTGTCAATTCGACTACACTGGGATGAACCAGCTTTTTTTTTTTTCAAATACTAGTCTAGGTGTTGCTGTAAAGGTGTTTTAAAGATATGATTGCTGCTTACAGTCAGTTGTCTTTAAAGTATAGCAGAGTACCCCTCATAATGTGCATGGCTCACCCAATCAGTGGAAGGCCTTAGAGAAAAGACCCAGGTTTCCCAAAGAAGGAATTCACTTTTCATATTATAACACAGAAATTCCACCTAAGTCAAGCCTTCAGGCTCAAGACAGCAATGTTGAGCTTCACCTGAATCTCCAGTATGCTTCTACTGATATTTGCCATCCTCCCTCCACTCTCTGCAATTTCATGAGCCAATTTCTTAAAATTCCCTCTCTTCCTCTTTTGGCTTAAAGTACTTGAGATTGAACCCAGGAGTGCTCTACCACTGAACCACAAATCCAGTCTCTTTTATTTTTTATTTTGAGACAGAATCTAATCAAGTTGCCAAGATGGGCTTTAAAACTGTGGTCCTCCTGCCTTAGCTTCCCTAGTAGCTAGGATTTCAGGTGTGTGCTTCCATGCCTGGCTCTTTCTCTCTTTTTTATATTCAGTCATGCATCACTTAATGATGGGATGCATTAGACAATTTTATTATTATGCAAACACAATATAAAGTGTACTTACACAAACGAAGATGGCTATGAAGTTACTAAGCAACACAATCTCATGGGATCACCATCATGTGTGTGGTCATCATTGGTCAAAATGTTGTTATGCTTCTAATGACTGTATATGTGTGTGTTATATGTCATGCAAAGAAGAACATATATATATATATATATATAGATAGATATAATACATATATATATGCCTATAGATATATCTCTTATTGTTCCTGTTTCTCTAGAAAACACTCATGAATACAGTAATGATCGCTCAAATAGTGTGTTTATACTCAGGGGAGGTATAAGATACTCTGCTGGGATACTGCAAGAAAATATTAGGACTTCTATCTACTTAAGTTTTTGATATATCAAAGAAAATTTTTAAAAAATTCAGCTTCATCAGTGTTTAATATGAAGACTGACTCCAGAACCGTTGCTGAATTCATATATCAGATGATCATGTTTCATGCACAAGACCTGAGGATTTATGGACTAGAAGGGGACATCCATAAAGCACAGGATTTGCCAGTGGTATGCAGTCATTGACTTTAGTGTATTCAGACACTTTACAACTTGCCTATGGGGGTTAAATGTTTTGATGGCTAATATTATCTTTCTTATTTATTTTGGTGCTAGGGATTGAAGCCAGGGCCTTGCACATAATAAGCATGTGCTCTATCATGCTAAGCATGGGGCTCTAGCCCTAGCCCTATAATGTCTAATTTTAGATAAACCAATTCTGATACAGTGAACAAATGGCTTCTCTGTTTTTGCAAAGAATTCATGGGTTGAAATCAATGTTAATAACATAATTAACAAATGAGCAAAGGAAATTCATAGCAGGCATTTTTTTTCATGCTCCCAGTGTAAATGCTTCTTCCTCTTTATGTGAGTATAAAGACTGAAATTGGAGACACTCCAGTCAGATATGACAAAAACCCCCAGCCAAAATGTTTTTCTAATTATTGAGGAGACTAATAGAAATGTAGTTTTCCATTCATATCTTAGCTTATATTTGCTTTATGGTATAAATCCTTTCGTACATTCTGAGATCAGTAGTTGAAATAAGTAGTACCTGCTGATCCAGTTCTGTTGCCTACTTCCTTTATTCCCTGAGGTTATTTAAATAGAGGGAGAGGAGGATTCTAGGATGACTTCAGAGTTTTCTAGTCCTGGGCAAATGGATGAGTTGTGTTGTGGAGAGTTGAGAGCTAAATTGTTGATGACACTGCTTTTTGGGTGAGGTAAGTCTTTAGTCAGAAGACATTTAAGGAAAAAGCTGAATAAAATACACATGTATGATAAAATGTACAAAGATATGTGCTTTAAGAGAGTCCATTTTGAATAAATTGAAAAAATGGATTTGTAAGCTCAGATCTCTGTAAATTGGAGTGTATTGCCACAGCATGCTAAAGCAAGTGTATTATATTACACTTTAAAAATCTAGATAACAATCCTTAAGCTCATTTATAAATAATAACACATTGTGAGGGTAAGTTGTTGGTTCCAAAGTGGTGGTGCTTAAAAATGTATAGCCTCATGTTGTTTTAATTGGATATTTTGCAAATAAAACATAGATTTTTTTTCTAAAATGTTGTTTGTTACTAGTTTACAAATTTTACAAATCTGATTTTCTTTTTTTTCTCTTCAGAATAGTTCCTCACTAGAGGTACATGGACTGGGATTGTATATAATGCCAAAGCCAATGTCAGCTCACTGTGGAGAGACATCAGTGGACTGTGGGGAGAACTGCCACCTCTAAGCTAAGTTGTGTGCATTTCGTTACCCTGAAAAATCTGAGTATGTTGTGTAAAGTAGCAGCTTGAGCCTGAGGTCAAGTCCTTCTCTCTCTTTTCCCTTGTTCTCTCCAAACTTCTCCCTTGACAAGACTCTTCACTCTGTAGCACATACATGTACTGACTGCTACAACACTAGACGCAAGTAAATGAAAATGAGTCTGAGTTGAGGTTTTTGATCCCATGAGAGTTCCCCAGTTCAAGTTCATCCTACTCATTTAGTTTGGTCAAAATGCCCCAAACGTCTAATAGCAGCAATGGGGGTCCAGTGTCTTACAGAGCCCTGAAAGCATGGATTGTGCAGTTCTAGTTCTTAAAAAGAAAAAAAAAGAATGAAAGAAAGAAAGAAGAAAACATCCTAATCACGCAGTAGTATGAGGCAAAATATCTGATTACAGAGTCTAAAACTGCTTTGTGTATGTAATTTTTGAAGAGAAAAAAATTACAAGCCAGCAGTCATGAAGTGCTTAGTGCAAGATTTCAGTTTTCAACCTTGCAGCGATTACATTTCAATCTGAGCAGCAGGAAGATTCTGCTGATCCTAAACTAAGGAATGTCAAGAAGGAAATGGCTTGCTTTCTTCTTTCAGCAGGTGGTTATTGTTTAAAAAAAAAAATGAAACAGCCTTAAACCTGGCTGAAATCCAAGGCATGTCACAGAATTCTGATCTAGAGATATGCAGTGAGAATCCCCAGCCCCCAAATATTTGATTAGAGCATATGTAAATCGTCCTGTGCTCTTGGCATGGGCTGAATCAAGAATGGCAATGTAGATTATGATGTTCTTATGCAATCAAAGGTTATTATTACTATTTTTCCCTCAAAAGGAAGTAAAACTCTTTTTGTCAGGACATCTGATGCTTCTTGGCATGGCAGATGATTTCTGCTCACATTCCATAAAGAAATAATGAATGGAACAGTTCATGACATTCTATAAATATAACTCAGATTTCTTGAAAAGTTAATAACATAACAAACACTGAAATATGTAGTTTACTCAGAGAACTATCAACAATTTTCTTTATTGACCCCAATATCTAAGGGCTATAAAACTGACCCTGAACCCCAAGTCAGAAAATTAAATTTCAGAGACTCAAATGCATATCAAGCCCATTTAGAAATAGTATTTCAGCTAAAGTACTAAGGAGATACATTTTCTTGCTGTACAACTAGTTGACAAGGAATTTCAACATTTTATCTGCTGTGTGTCTGGCTCAGTGTTGGAATAAATAAAAAATCACGGTAATCTTAAATGCCTAAATTCAAGGTGTTGCGGAACACTATTGCTTTCTCTTGCTGATGTCTCTAGTTTGATCCCGTGGATCTGGCTGTATCCAGTGGGTATCCTAACCCCCTTCTAAATTTGGCTAGAAAAGGTTAGGTAAGGCTTCTCTAAGCATAGTGATAAAGGCGTATAGGAGACAAAAAATTTACCGAGAAAATGAGGTTGCTGTGTTTAGCACAACTGAAAAATGGAATTATATATATTTAATATAGCTTGCCATCTACAAAGAATTACCCTGTATCTAGAGAGCAAATTCAGGAGGTATGGGTGTTTCATGTCATTCTCATGCATGATTCAGATTACGAGAAATGTGTTTATATCCCAGAGTTTTACATTTAAAAAAGAAAAAAAGAATGCGGGTAAAATCTTTCCTATTTGCTTCAGAAGTAGTTAAATTATTGAATTAAAAGTGTTTCTTACCCGCAAGAATGGAGAGGGGGAAGGGATAGAATCACAGTGCAGACGAGAGCCAGTCTTGCCTGAAGATAGAAACATAAGCAATGCTGGAACAGACAATAGAAAACTAATGAGGTAAAAAGTCTGGCGTGATTGTGATCTGATTTCCACAGATTAGACTAATGTCAATGAGGAGAAAGGAAGAGTGAAAGAGCCTAAATGGCTCTGAGACACCTGCAAATCATTGTCTTTCCAGGGCTGGATGGTTTGAGCATTGTTTTATGTAGCTCTTAACAACAGAAGGAAGGCATGGGGAATTGGAGAATGGTATTCTTTTTCTCCAGGTCCTCTGTGCTTCAGGGTTTCCCCTCCACCCCCAATTCCCCATCTTGCCGTCGAGATGCCTTCCCATGCCTTGGGAAGGAGCTGCCCACGGATGCCTCTGTTTTTTAAAATCCTACAATTGGATTGATAAGAAAATAAAACCCTTTGCGCTGGAAGATGTACCCCAATCTTTTGAAAGAAAGATTGTTAGTGCTAGCATTTTATAGCATGCTAGCTCTATAGTGTATGGGTTGCAATTCTTGGCAGAATTCTAGGGGCTATTTTTGATTCGTTCATTTTGTTTTCTCTTCTTTAGGCCCTTGATCAGATATTTCTGGGTACATATTTTACTCAGAATTCCAGTGAGGTTCTCTTGTAACCAATTGAAAATTTTGACTGACAACCCCATATGAGGGGACATATTTCCTTTCCTATGGGCAATGTCTATAAAACAGAGTTATAAACTGTTCTCTAAGGGCTAGATTAGATTGCAGGAGAGGTAAAATCTATAGAGCTATGCAAACGACTTGAATCTTTTTTACCATTTGGGAAACAATAAAAGGGAAATGCTTATTATCATTGTATAAAAATTATACTTTTTTGTACTCTCTAGAAATTAATCACTGATTAATCACTGATTAATCACTGGTAAATAGGTACTGAAAACTTTATTTCAAAATTTAATCATATTAACTTCAGTGTTTGATCAGCTTAAAATAACTTCATCTTACCAGCAAATACTTTAAATCTACATGGAAATATAATTTAGTGTTAAAGAAAGAATCCTAACCCAAGCAGAGAAGCAAATTTATGTTGACTTTTATATGATTCTTTCTGTCTTTTGTAAATAGTAAAATTACTGCTTTTGAGTGTGGACTCTGACAAACACATGCAGTTATGTAAACTTCACCATAATCAAGATGGGGTACAGTTTCTGCACATGCAAAACTTTTTCTTGCTTCTCTCTCTCTCTCTCTCTCTCTCACACACACACATACACACACACACACACACATATATACTGTGTTCTGTACTACTTGAGGGCAATTCTGATTTGAGAAGAATGAATAGAATTGAGGTAAATATTAAAGAAATGTTCTAATGATAAGAGAAATAGAAGTTTTTAAAAAATAAATTTCTGCAAATAAACTACTCAACATTTATTGTTTTCTTTAAAAAGTAGAGGAAAAACAAAAGAAAAAGAAAGAAGATAACAGATAAAACCAAGAACCATTTACCATTTAGAGGGCCTGGAAAGACCTTAAAGGATCATTAAATAGCCAGGTGTGGTGGTGCACACCTGTAACCCGGCTGGCTACACAGGAGGCTGAGGCAGGAGAATCACTAGTTCAAGGCCAATCTGTGCAACTTAGTAGAAATTAAAGAGGGTTTGGGATGTAGTTCAGTGACATAGCATGTGCCTAGCATGTGTGGAGCCCTGTGTTCAATTTGCAGTACTGAAAAAAAAAGATGAAACAGGTCATTGACTGATTAAGACATTACTTTTTGAATAGCAGTGCTTGTATTTATCTAACACTTCCTAATATTGAAAGTACACACATGCTATCTCATTTAATGTTCACAGTGATCCCATGAGATTAGTAGGGCTTATGTTATCTATCACATACAGAAGAAGAAATTGACAGTCCAAGAGCAGAGTGGCTTGCTCAAAATCAACCACTTGTTAATTATTATCAGTGGTTCAAGTCTGAGACTCTTGGCTCCCAACCTGGGGTGAACTGACAGGACCCAATTCTGGTTCATGAATCTAAACAACAGTAAATATTGTCAGAATTAATATTTAGGATTATAAGTGCTAAACTCAAAGGAAAACACAGCTATGAGTCTCTTATTAATTTGTAAAAAATTGAGATTTTTAAAAGGGTACGATCTCTCTGTGTTGTTAGGTTAAGCTCTTCTAAAGTGAACCAGTAAACAGCAATGTATTGTAAATTAGACCATTTTGGAATTTGCACAATTTAAATGGTTGAGTTATTTTATGTTAGGGAAGTGATTGCACAATATTCATTAGCTAATTTTCATGATGTTTTGTTATTTTTTTAAACACATTGGGCCAAATTACACTTTCAGAGATGCCCGCAGAATTTTAATTAACATAATAGGTCTAAATTCAGCTTTTTACTTAGCGGCTGCCTTTTGATTCCAAGAGGTGTTGAGGATGGTAATTTCCCTTTTTGTAAGGTAAGAAAATCAGTGTTAGCAGGCTGAATCAGATACCTACACAGCCTGGCAATTAAGCGAGTTCATCAGAGGTGTGGGTTTTATGAAGGTGAAATTGCAGCACTAACAGTTTGGCTAAGATAGTAAAGTTGGTGACATTCACATTAGTCCTATCGAATTACTTAGTTATGCTACCTTCTCTAGCCCCAACTGTTCTCTTTTTGTTTTGTGGAGATGTGAGACTCATGGAAAGGAAAAAGATCCAAATATATTAAACATATCCTCTAGAAAATATTGTAATTAAAACAAAATTTTATTTTTTATGTTTATGTGCCAGTGTGTCCCACCAAAGCTTTGCAAAGACTTCAGCATTAATTGTCACCATTCCTTGGGATAAAATAGTAATGTTTATAAGCTTATTCAAATTTGGCTTTTATATGCATATGATTTTAACTCACGTAGCCTGGTGATAAAAGTCACACTATATAAAAATGAGCAATCCTGTATCATTTTGATGTTAGCCAGCTTCAAGGACTGCATGCAATTGTGTGACATCTCAAAAACTGCATTCTAGGTTTACCTTTAGCATCTCAGAGCTCTTATCCCTTATCTTGTGGATCTATGATTTAAGAAAAAATTGCAGAAACTAGGGAGCACTCAGTACTTAACATAAGCAGCTGTTAATCATAAAACTCTAGTCATTTGTATTTTACTAAAAATGTTGATATGCCTAAAAGAATTTTAGAAAGACATTAAATCCCTTTCATCTCTGTGTCTGATTTCTACATTTGCTACCTTCTTCCCCCTAAAGAATGCCTAGTCTCCCTTCAGAGCCCTATCAAGAATCATAAAAAATTCAATAAAGTATCTTTTTGGAGGAATCCAAAATGTATTTGAAGGAATTAGGGTTGATTTGGGAGATGCAATGCTGGTGTTATAGCAAATTAGTTCTGTTAAATATGAGTAGGATGAATGTTCTGCAATAAAATGTATGTAGGTGTGTACGCATGTGTACCGATGCCGTGCACTTACCCAGAAAGCTGCCTGTGCCTGTCGGTAGTGTTTAATCGCAGTCATACAGCAGCAAAAGTAAGATTGGCCAAAGATAAGAAGGTTTTTTTTTTTTTTTGGTAGAAGCCGTGGATACCAGTGCAGTATAAGATATATTTCTTGCGTTGAAGCCTGTCTTTTATTTTGTTTACACAACAAAGTTATTATGCTAATTACCTAGTAATATGCTGCCCCTGAGGACTTTCTACATTGATAACATCTACTTTAGGATGCAGATTTGGAGTCAATATGTGATTTGATTTGAAATGAGACGATCAGAATGACAGCTTTGCCTTCTAAGGGAATTCTTTCTGACTTTTTACCACTGGGTGTGGGGCTTAGCAATGAATGGAAAAATTCAGGTGAGTTTGGGGAACTTTCTTTAAGCTCTTCTGAAAGAATGTGGGAAAACAACATTTTGGACCGAGTCAAGGAAAAGGCTGAGTGTGTGCCCATGGTGTGCAGCAGAGAGCTCACACTAATATGTGTGCAACCTCACTAGGGGGAGCTCTTGGCTGGCTGTTCAGCAGCCTGACCATTGTCTGTAGGAGACAATTTTTCTTTGTTCGAAAATTTACAAATCATCAATGAAAATGCCACAAATATGGTAGAAGTTTTGGGGCCATCTCACTGGTTCCCAGTTCTGCCTTCAGGTGAGGCTGGGGGTGGTTATGTGTTTTCCCCCTTGGACCCTCTACCCAGCAATTCTTTCCCAGGTCCTCATCATTTAACAGATTTCAGAACTACTGTAAATACCTTTTTTCACCCAGAGATAGGGCTTCTCTGTAGCCTGCTCCTTCTGAAAGGCTCTCCACAAAAGCTTCGTGATAATAATGACAAAGTATAGATTTTCAAAAGCCCAGAACTCAGATCAATTAATTAAATGATGGTAGAAACATGATTGCTCTATGTGGCATTGCAATGCTAGTTTAAAATTGGAGAACTTTGTGATTACAAATACACCTGATTAAAAGAGTTATTAGGGGGAAAGTAATCAGCTGAAGAAACAGAAAAAATATTTGAAAATCTTTGTAAGGTAATTACTTTCGGAAGGAAAAGAGAACATGCCAGCCCTAAGGGAGTGGTGACATTGCTTTAGATGATTCTAGGTTTTATTGTCCTTATTCTCCAAATTTTCTCTTGTTACCCCTTGCCTGTGTGTGTGTGTGTGTGTGTGTGTGTGTGTGTGTGTGTGTGTGTGTCTTTTTAAATTGGAGGGAAAAAATAAAGCAAAGTGCTTCTTTCCTACCATGTTCCCTTCCTTTTTTTCTCCACTCTAATGACATTTGGCAGGCTCGGCTGTGTAATGCTTGACTGGTTTTATTGTTGTCTGTTCCCAGTGGGGAATAGTTGACACTGCTCTCTGTTTTCAATTGATATCCATTTTCAACAATATTGCTTTCTATTAGATTCCTGCACAGTTTGTGCCAAGCAAACTGAATATTTACTGGGCTGACCTCAAAGCCTTCAAATCAACAAACACTAGAATAAGCAAAATATGCATTTTTAAGATCTAATGTTTTCAAAATTATTACTTTTAAATGCACGGTGAACTGCAGATTAAATGATATTATATCTCCGTTCTGTCAGCCCATTTTTATTTATTTATTTGCACACATTAAATAATGGGATTATACATTGAGTGAATAGGTATATATCATACCTAGGTAAGGTAAAAAGCAATTCAATTTTTCCATATTTAGCAATCCCTCCTTCTAAGCGATCAAGCTTCTTTTTTCCTATTATTTTTTTAATGTAGACATAGTTCATAATATCATATTGAGCAGAGCATCTGAGTCTGACACATCAGAAGACAGATAACCATTGCTGGACTTCCTTGGTGTCAGGAGGTTCTATGTTAGAAACAAGGGGTAGGAGATTGAATTGAACCATAAAGAAAGCCACACAGCTAGTGAACTGCATTAATTTTTCTAGCATCTTTTTTTTTTAATTTACTAAGTAAAGTTTCAGAATCCTAATTGCATTTCCTATTTCCATCAGAGAATATCGGGCCTCAGTGGGCATGAAGCAAAAGGAGAGGTGTTTTAATTTTTGAGATCAAGAAAGGGAGTTACAAAGAAAAGGATTTGGTTTTATGATAAGCACTTTATGAACTGTTGCAATACAGCCAAACATGCTTAGTTACTTTAAAATCAGCTTGTCATTTTTTTTTTACATTAAGGCTGAAACCAACTGTAATAGAATGTCTGTATAAAATACATTGGTTTAGTAGGAGTAACTATTGGTAATTCAAGCAAAGAAGCCCTAATAGTGACCTGGAGTTGACTTGCAAAGAAAGGGCAGTGTTAAGAAATGTTATGGCTGGGGCGGTGGCTCAGTGGTATAATGCTTGCCTGGCATGTGAGGACCTGGGTTTGAACCCCAGCACCACATACACAGCTAAATGTCAGAGCAACAAAAACCAGATGAAAAACTAAAAAAATTAAAACTTATTCTCTCTCTCTTTCTTACTTTTCTTCTCTCTCCAAAAAAGAAAGACAGACAGACAGAAAGAAAGAAATGTTATAGCTAAAATATATATTTTCAAGTGATATTTAGTCTTCCAGACCTTCCACATTACAGAAGATAAAACCATCTTACAAGACAAGTCAAAGATAACGAGCCAACATTTTCTGTTTTGGAAGGTTTCTCCTTCCCTCATTTTCTTTTTTACCCCCTTTCTTCCATATGGTTGGAGTTCACAACAGCAGCCTTATTTCTTTTAAGGAAGAGACCAATTTCTTTGTCACCATTTCTTGTGCGCATACTGCCTGCCAGCTTCTGGGTACCAAGCACTTTCCATCCATCTATCTCCTCACAACAACCCCATGCTCTGAACCCTTTTATTTGTTATGTCTTATAGTACGTGTCTAATACAGCTGGCACACACCCGAGTCTCTAAAGCTCATCAGCCCTCTCAGGCACGCTCTCAGAAAACGTGGTCAACTGGAGATTGTGCGGGCCTGGCAGGCAATGGTCTGGGTCTGCTATGCCAGTGGTTCTGGGAAAATCCCTTACTCAGCTTCATTTTTCACCATCTGTGTCTCAGTTTTTCTATTTGTAAACCAGACATAATTAAAACTGCCCACTGGGCCTTTCACGGGCATGTTGGGAGGATTAGCAATAGGCTACAGACTTTCCTCAGCTCATTGAAAGAGAGGTGCTATGAGAAATTCAAGGCAGGAGCCTTGCAGCATGTAAGATGTTGGATGCATTTACATTTAAACCTCCATTTTCCTAAATTAAATATGGCATTCTTTGGCTTGGACACAGAACATAATTAGTCGGTACAGTTTCAATCAAAAATACAATTTTCATGGATTCCAGGAATGCCTGGAAGCTCCGGGCCAGTATGGAAGTTGCATAATAGATTGATGTGCTGCTGGGTGTTCTGGATTGACATTCCACAAACTTGGGTTCCAGTCCAACACTGTCACTAACTAGCTGTGTCAACCTTGGCAAGTGACTTCCCCTCCCTCTACTTGCTCATTTGCAAAACTAATGCACTTTCAGACTGCCTCCCAGGGTTGCAAATAGAATAAAACTAAAGAATGTGAGAAAGCATTTAGAATGATATCAAGCATTACTTTTTTGTAATATGTGATATTAGTGATTTTTTTAAAAAGTGGGATGAGATACTCCCAAACTTTCCTCCTTAGTCAATTGCAATTGCATAAAAAATGCATTACAAATTATTTAAAGAGGCAAGAATCCCACTCCCTCTCTTGTTCCTTGTGTGACTTGCTTGACATTAAATATTGACTGTTTTATGTTTGAATATTGAGGCAGCTATGAGGAAACTATTTGTCCAATGCTTTTTCCTAAAAGCACCCTCAGACGAACAACATTTTGCCCTCATGGAAAAGGTGTATCAAGTTTTCTTTTGTGAAACTTGTTCAGGAATCTGTAGATGACATATACGGTGGGCTAGTTGCACAAATGATTTCCTTACTGTCTCTTGCACCATCTTATTAGCATTGTTTCTATTTGTTTCTTCCTTTTGTAAATATGAATGTTTGTTTATCAAAGAATTGAGTAAAAAGAAAAGATGAATTTCATTGCAATCTGTTACATTGGTACATATAACTCAAATGGGATTAGTAAGATAAAAGTTCCATTTTCTCTGCATGAGTTGCAGGCCACCAATAGAAAGTAGACTTGAAGCAAGATTACCTGGGAAAGGTGATGTTGCAGGGTACCTGGGATCATCTTGGTGAAGCATAATGTAGGTGTATGGGTACAAGTTATTGCAAGGATAATTTCCACCTTAGGTAAGTAAATTAATGAAGTGTTCCATTAATTCCACTTAGGCAAAATTCAGGTTAAAATGAATCCCTCTATCTTAGAATTTAAAAAAAAAAGACAAAAGGTAAAAACAGTTTAAAAGCAAATCAGACTAAAGTGAAGGGGGAGAGAGAAAGAGATGTTACATTTCAGTTCTTAGACCTTCCTTCGCATATGCAATGGACCTCTGCTTTCCAGTTTTTTAAAGCATAGAGATTAATCCAAGGGATGGAGGCATGTTTCCATGTATGTCTTGGTGGCATTTAGCATCTGCAGATCTCCCTTGACAGAATTCAGGGCCTGGAAGTATCCATGACTGGAGTACGCCAGGATGTGACAGGGAGCTCTGTGCCCCAGCGAGGACGGGGTATAGTGGAGAAGTAGAGAGAGGTGAAGATAGTGAGTACGGAGATGGTGCTGGGGACTCAGGACAAAGATGTGGCAGCAGCAGGGGTCAGAGAAAAAGTCAGGATCCTGCAGGACTTGGCATAGGAGGAAGGAACAGGGAGGTGGCCTGATGAAGCCACTCAGGTGTCATGTTGACTATGTAGGTCACTTAACTTTCAGATACACAGGTGCTTTACCTCTAGAAAGGGAGTTAAAGAGAAGAAGGTGGACTTTAAGGAAAGTTGGAAATAGCAAGCGTGATAGCATATGCGAGAGCATTTTGTCCACCTTGCCTAATAATATGCACACATAAAGCTTTCTTAGGCTTAAATGTGATGTTGGTACAGTTATAGGAATAAGAAAGGCAGCTTGAGAAGGGTGTAGGTTTGCTGTTGTGGCACCCCTCTCATCAGGTCATCAGGGGCATCTTTGGGCAGCTTGCTGTGGGTTCTCAGTCTAGCCCAGGATTCTCTCGGCAGGTGCTGGCTGTGCACTGAGCCCTCGGTTAGTGAGAAGAGAGGGAGAGTGAGGATATAATTAAGGCAGAAAACTGCTAAGGGGCAAAGCTTTGAGATCTTACCCCAGAACCTCAGCCTCAGGAAGCCATCCTGTAGAGCCTGCCACCCATGCAGTGACTTGAGCAGAAAGGCAGACTCTAAAATGTCCTCACAGAGAAAGAAAATATCATTAATCCAGAGACAGATTCTATAAAAGCATAGTTTAGTGTCTGCGGTTGGCTGGATTTCACAAAATGAAGAAAATCAAACCAGAGGCCTGTTTGTGGAGTTGAGGCGTGATTGTATTTTTAGTTGTCTTAACTAAATAAATCCATCAGTTGACAAAGAGAAGAGTGTAGTGGTTCAGACAGAGAAGGTGTGATTGAAGACGGGAAGGCAGGGTCAACCTGAGGCCCATTGATCACAGTCTCATTAGGCCTAGAACAGGAACAAAAATGAATTTGAAATGTGGGAGAAGGAGAGAGGGGAGAGGAGAGGAAGGGGACCAAAGGGAAATATTGGTACAGTTTCCAGCAGTGTGATTCATAACACATGTATGAACTCAGACACTGAGAGACGAAATGCACTGGTTAAATTCCTGACAGATCCTGGGCTAGGGTAAGATGTTTCTATCATCCCCTCTCTCTTATCTCTCTTAATAAAGACCCTGAAATCATTCTTACAGCACAGAAAGGGGGCTTTACTCTTGAGAAATAATGTTAATATTGTAAGACTGACAAATAAATTCCAAGTAAAGTCAAATAAAGTAGGAAAGTCTAATAAGAACCCAGGCCCATGATTACTATTGATAGGCCATTTCTCTGATTTAGATATAGGAAACATATTAGCAATAAAAGAGATCTATAAAAGAGACAATTGCATATTTTATTAAATTGGAAGTGAAGCTGATCATAAAATTTATTATTTGGAGGAAGCAGAATAATTGGAGTAAAATTAAAGTAACTGTTACTAAAAACTTAAAGTTAGTCTTCAAGGTCCTTCATCAGCTATCCCACTATTCTGTTCCTTGTTGAACTCCATCCTTCATTATTTTTCATTTGTTTGAAAAATTTAGTTTATTCCTCAGACTGATCTTCCTTTTCCTGCCTACAGTATCCTTTCTTTGCTCATGTTGCTTCTTCTGCTTGCCTTCTCATTTATTTTTTTCTTTATTCCCTTTATATTCGGAAAACTTGCTTAGGTAGTTCTCCTTGAGTAATCAATCTTTCTTGGGGTCCAAAGAACCCCACAATGAACATTGTTTTTTACTATCTGAATTCTGAACTGGGTAGAAAATACAGAGATTGGGACAGATGAAGTTCAAATTATAATTTTTATTCCAATTAACCTGATATTGGAGAGGGTGACAAATTAATTTTATAATCCAGAATGGGAGGATCCTACTGCCCCAATCAGAAGCCGAGTGGGCCCACAATAGGGATCAGCCTCTATGAAACTTAGAGAAACTTGCACTCCCAGGGTGCCAACTCACACCCGAGGGAAGAAGAAAGTGACAGAGTTATGTAGACTTATTTATTTATCCCAAACTCATCAACGGAGGAGTGAAGAATGGGGTGGACCCCCAGCTCCATGGAGAGAAATATCAGGGGTGGAGGAAAGTGCCATTTCTCTATTAATGACCCCATTTAAAAATACCTAAAGGACTTGTCTTGTTATATTCTCTGATATCTTAATTCAGTTGGGGCTCAGTCCAGAAGCAGAAGCATAGTGCGAATTATGGGATAAGGGACTCACTGCAGATAGTAAACCCTATACAACCATGGGGAGAAGGGGCCTGTGAAGTCTCAGAGGAGGAGATGAGGGCTGGCAGAGAATCACTAAGTGTTTGTCCCCAAGCACTGGGGTAAGTGGACAGCCTGAGAAGGAATTTGAGAAACTAGGATACCCTGCTGCCAAAGTGGGACCAGCAAGGGGGAGTGCATGAGGAGGTCTCTGGGAAGTTCTTGCCTCTGTGTTCTGGTCACCAAGAGCCAGGTGGTGGAGCTGGGGCTGCTGTGGTCAGCAGGACCACCTGTCAGGGAGAAGAACTGAGCAGGAGGCAGAGGAGAGTGAAGACATGTTGGAATCCTCCTGGCACCTCTGATGGGTTTCACTTCATCTAACTGAAAACCCTGAGAATAATAAATGCTGCTTCTCTTCCATCTCATTGGCTAACTCTAGCTGGGACCCAGATGGGGAGGAAAATCCAGGAAAAATAATAACAGCTTAAATCAGTTGACAATAGAACAATCTAGGACGGCAGCACCTTGATAATGTGATATCCATATATAGCTCTCTTAACATATCAAATTAAGGAGAAAAGACTTGCTTTTGCTTTACATGATGTAGTTAAAAAACTCTAACCCCTTCTCCAAAGGAGATTCAAGAAATCTTCTAGCTTAATTATACCCACCCCTTGATCCTGATATCTTTTGATTTAAATCATGATATATAATGTTGACCACTATTAATACAACTTACTATGTATAGTAGGGGAATT
This sequence comes from Aplodontia rufa, assembly GCA_004027875.1. Taxonomy (NCBI): domain Eukaryota; kingdom Metazoa; phylum Chordata; class Mammalia; order Rodentia; family Aplodontiidae; genus Aplodontia; species Aplodontia rufa. The sequence goes on from PVKS010000262.1 coordinate 135,546, forward strand.
AGAGAGGAAGAAAAGAAAAAAAAATTCATACAAAATTAAGGTGAAAACACTAGGAAACATTGCAGTTCTACTTTCTACAAGGGGTCACAAGATCATAGCTGGTATTTCTTATTTCCTTATTCCAGTTTCATATTTCCTTTGTCCAAGAAAACACCTGAACTCATCATGGTTCCCTGCCTGATGATGGGAAGGAGACCTAAGCCTTCACTCCTGAAGGATCTGTGCCTTTAGCAGTCCTACCTATATTGCGTTATGGTTTTCTATTTACATCCATCACCACAGAGACTGGCAGTATCAAAAGGCCTCTACCTCCATTGTGTATATTGTGGCATAATAAGAAAATTGTTTGGAGTTTGCCCCTAGTTTCTGGCACAGAGCTCCTAATGTCCTTGGAATTTCCCAGGTGATAAAGTTCATAAGAGCATCTCAGAGGGTTGAAGCCTTGGCTCCACTTCCCAACGTCTGGGAGCAGGTAGAGATTGAGATCACCAATGGCCAGTGACCAAGGCAATTGTGGCTACATAATGAAATCTCTATAGAAACCATGAAGACAGGTTTCTGGGAACTCCTGGGTTAGTGGACAATTTTGTGTAATTGGGGAAAGTACACTTGAATTTCACTGGACTGCCTGTATTTGTGATCCTTTCAGACCCTTGTTCTTAAGTACTTCATCTGGCTGTTCATTTGTATCCTTTATAATAAAGATTAATTGCACATATTACATTTTCCTGTAATTGAGTTCTGCAAGTTGTGCTAGATTATTGACTCTGAGGAGGTCAGTTATGGGAGCCTCTGACTTCACAGTCTTGCCAGATATAAGTGTGGGTAAGCTGGAGGCCTGATAATTGTGACTGGAGCGAAGGTTCTCTTGTGGGACTGGAGAGTCCCTAAAACCTGTGGAGTTTGAAGATTAACTTCAGGTAGTTTATGACAGAATTGAGAATTGAACTGGATTTTAAAACACCTATCTGGTGTCAGAATTGGTTGGTGGAAGGAGATAATCTCTCAAGTGGCAACCCAATTCCCTTGATAGGATCAATCACCCCAACCAATACAGTAACTCTGTTCTTTGATTATTGGTTTACTGTCCAGAAGAACCCTCAAGTCCAGGTGGCCTCTAGCTTTTAGTTTAATGGAATTGTTTTCTTTGGTGCCCCTGGAAAGATTACTCCTTCACAACAAATCTTTTAAACTAGCAGAGCCCAAAGTTGTAAGAAATAAAAAAAATTTAAATGATTAGAGGAAATAGGAGAGAAGTCACTTTATTTCTCCCCCTTGACTCCCAGGCTTCTGAATCCTCTCTATGGGAGAAATAATTATACAATACATTAGTCATTAATTTGGAACATCTAGTCATCCTAAAGGATATTATTCTAGCTCTGAAAAGTGTTGGCACCCAGCTGGCATCAGAACCAAGTTTTCAAAGGCTTTTCTACTATTCTACCAAGCCAGATGCTTCAGGAAGATGAGGATCACAGTAAGTCCATGTATAAGCCTATAACTCTTTATTTGCTAAAAAAAAAAAGAGCTCCCTGGTCAAAAGAGATACTAAGCACAGCACTATGATATTGAATAAGACATTCTGTAAGTTTATTATGGTGATTTTGCTTAAGTATTGTGGAAGAGAGGGCAAATCCATATCCAGAGTAAAGTGTCTATTCCTGAGAGAACCAAGTACTGCCTTTCTATTACATGGAAGTGGTCCAATGTAATCAAACTGTCATTAGGTGGTTGGCGAGTTCCCCAGGAAATGGTGCCATATCAGGGCCTCAGGGTTGGTCTCTGTTGTTGACAGTTATTCAGCAATGACTATAACCAGGTCAGCCAAATCAGCATGTGGCTGGGCCCAATACAAATTGTTGACCCACAGAACTATGAGCAAATAAGTGTATAAGCCACTAATTCTTGATGTAATATGTTGGGCAGCAAAAGCACAAATTAGTATTTTGATGTGGGTGCTTCCATAACAAAAACTTAAAACACATGGAACTGGCTTTGGATCAAAGCAGTTTGAAAATTATTGCATGTATTATGTGGAATATAGAAAGTTACCCAATAAACTTGTGGATCTGGTTAAGGAAGCTTCTAGGCAGAATGTTAATAATATATGGGAAGAAGAAATTAGCTAAAAAAGGAGCTAGTCAGTTTACAAGCAGAAAGTAAAAGAAATATAAAGGGCTTAGAACTTTCTAGATTAGGAAATAAACTCATTTTTCATTCTCACTTTCTCCAGTTTGCAAGATTCTTATACAATCTAATTAAGGAGTGACATGAAGGCCCTTGTGAAGGCCTTAGAAAGATGTGTGGTTGTTACTAGGTGATTCTCTCAGCTATGAAAATAACTTCTAAAGATTTAGCGCCCTAACTTGCAACATCCTGATACACTGCCCACAGAAGAAAGGAGACTGAGAAAAAAAAAAAAAAGAATTGTTTCAATATTCTGTCTATTGAAAGGGACTATACCCTGATACATAGGAAACCCACAAAGTTTTAAGCAAGGAGGTTTGTGTAAAGCTTTATTAAAAGGGACCAAGAGCTCTGGAATGGTGGCTAAGTGGTTATGGTGCTTGCCTGGCATGTGGGAGGACGTGGGTTTGAACCCCAGCACCACATACACAGTGAAGTCTCAGAGGATCGTAAGTCACATGAAAAACTAAATAAAAATTGCTTCTCTCTTACTGTCCCTCTCTCTTAAAAAAAAAAAAAAGAATAAAAGGGGCCAAGACAGGTCAAAATTAAAACATGACTTTGGGCACTAATGTTTCTTTGTGCAGGAAGAAGGATGAGAAAAACTCGTTATCTGTGAAGGCCATTTCTTATGGTAATATGTATATGACTCTTCCTGATTTGCTATGGACCAATGACTCTCATGTGCTTCCCATTTCTCCTTTTTTGAATGGAATGTCTATTATTATTATCCCGTTGCCCTTTCATTATTATCTGTTAGGTATGAGAGAAGAGGAAGACAAACATTTTGCTTAGTTCACAGATTTCTGGATTAAGAGAAGTCATGTGCAAGGAGCTGTAACTGAGGAACCTCATCCACTCCTGGGCCAGATGCACTTCCTGAGATACTGAACTCTAGGTCCGATCATATAGTTGGATTTTAGGCAATCTTGGAAGAGGGTGCATTTATTTGGCATGGAAGAGGAATATAAACATTTAAGACCAGTGGGTAGCTATAGTGGATAAGAAATGGTCCTGTATTATATGCAACTTTTGCCAGAAAGAAATGGAGTGGATTTATCCACATTTGGGTTGCAGTTGACTTATGAGTTGACTTGACCAACAGATTATGGCATCAATGATGATAATCAAGATGGGAACCAGAGGCCTGAAGCCTCTTCCCTTGCTATCTTGGAACTTGTCTGCTCTTCTGAATAAGTGTGGCTTCTTTTTCTAATGAAGAGAAAGATTTAGTACCCAGACTAGCCAGGTGTCCCAGCTGAGGACCCAATGCAAAAGTGAATCCAGTGGATTCTAAGTAGGTCAGAGATAAGATGACAACTGAGACCAACCCAAATTGCCCAACCCATGGAGTCATGAGCCAATAAATAATTATTTTAAGCCATATAGTTTTGGTGGTTTGTTATCCAGAAAAATCTACCTGAGACACACTTACATGAGCATATATTTCATATATATGTCTTCTATCTTTCTACTGAGATTGTAAAATCCTTGAGGGCACTGGCAGTATTTGACAATTTTTGTGACTTCCGTGACTTTTTAGCACAGGGATGGGCACAGAGCATTGCTTTATGAATGCCTTTCATGTGCTTTATGCTCTGTTTGAAAACACAGTTTGAAAAATAAAAGAATATCAGGAAAAAAAGTTTGGGTTGGCTTAGGTGTGTCACAGACTTTTGTTTACTATTATTCCTCCTTAGCCCTAACTTTCAATGAAGGAAGAGATTTGATTTTTAACTGTTAATCTTAAGGATCAGAGAGAGAACCATACTGTTCCCATTTATTTCTCTGTTAGACTCAATGGGTAGTAAAAAACAAACAAAAACAAAAACAAAAAAACTAATAGATAAGGCAAGAGCTAAAAGTTTTTGGCAGAGCTAAATATTGGGTCCAAATCTGAACCTTTCAGCCAACACCTCTGTACATTACTGGGTCTGATAATCAAATACCCAAAGCAAAATACCCAGATAAGTCAAAAGCAGGCCAGCGAGAGCCAAAACAAATACTTGGAATTGTCCTGCTTTCTTCCTGATTTAATTTTGGTCCTATTTCCTGCTGGATCCTGACCTCTGGCCTCATTTCCCATTTGCTACCTACCCCTTTCCTTTGAACTTGGCATTGCTACCACATTTTTTCCTGGCTTGGATCATTAGTAATTTGTACAGATGTTGGCTCAGAGCCACCCTTTGGATATTTCCCCCAGAGCTGTCTTGGAAGGAGACCCTGACCTCATTTCACTCTTCACAGACTGACCAGGATAGAATCCTGAATTTTCTCCAATAATGAGGAGTTGAGACTAACAATGGCTTTCAGGGACAGGATGTTGGGGCAGTGTTGAAGGGGAAATGGGTTAGAACAAGGGAGAGTAAGAAGGCCCTGGTCACATCTGTGGAGTCTGAAAGGGCTCCAGCTTTTATTGGAACCCCAGAGAAATACCACCATGTGAAAATTCTTGACACTGGAATGATAGCCAGGAGAGGACTCTTCCTTCCAATGCCACTTTCTAACTCTCCTTCCTGAGGATTGTCAAGAGTCTGAAGGAAGAGGTTATTTCCTCCAGATCTCCCTGATTAATCCAGGGAGGGGACCCTTGTGAGATGCTACAGAAGTGAGCTGCTGGGAGGTGGGAGCAGGACTTCCTGGGGATTGATTTCTTGAATTTTTTGTGTCATTAGGGTCTGGGGAATAGTTGGCTCAAGTCAGGCTGGCTAACCAGACAAAGGGAAGGAAATAAAATGCTCTAACATTTAAAAACTAGGAACATAATGATATTCTCATGAATTTATTTCATGGCATTTACAATGTGTAACGTATACCCTGGGAGCTGCTGGAGATTGGAGAGCAGGTTCTCAGGCCCTGTACACCAAGAGCAGCAGGTGTCTGCAGAGCTGTGCTAAGGGCTCCTGCCCCCATGTCCATAGACAGCTTTGCTTCAATCTGCTCTAAATGTGAGCAATGCATAAAAGTTTCCCCTAAAGGGATTCTGCTGTCCTGGAGAGTTCAGTGAAAGGCTTTAGGTATAAATCCACATCTTCTGGGCTGGCACGGTGGCTCAGCGGTTTCGGCGCTTGCCTCGCAAGCAAGAGGACCCGGGTTCAAACCCCAGCACCATGTACACAACTAAGTGTTGCAGCAACTAAGGCCATGTGAAAAACTAAATAAACTTGTTTCTCTCTTTCTCTGTCTCTCTCACTCTCCCTCTTTCTTAAAAAAAATCCACATCTTCTTTATTTTCATGCCTAGTGTGAGAGCTCATCTTAAGAACTTGTGCAATAAATGTTGGTTGATCAACTGCCCTCATGTCTCTTTGCTATAATGGCAATAGAATTATTTTGAAGGCTTTGTTCTAATTTTTAATTTTGTAATAATTTGGAATGTGACCTGCTCCCTTGATGTCTACTTGAAGTCATGCATGAATCTTTATGGTGACAGTTAAAAAATGTAGGTGGACAGAGTTAGCAAATGAGGCCTTTTTACATATGAGGCCTCATTAATACTTCAGCATTCACCTAAAGAAAGAAAGGTGTGTGTCCTGTCAATCCCCTGGCCTCCTGTTGTGTTTGTGCTTGATTACTGCAGGTGTGTAAAACCTTTCTGTGAGAAGCCACATGCCTCCGCAAAGAGGCTTGGGGTATAGGAGTGCATTTGTCAAGTGCATGCCAGCTCCTGCAAACTCCCTGAGAAAGCTGTAGAACACCTGCATACTAATGTTTTTTATTGTTGGAATTATTTTATTGCACAATCAAAAACCTACAATCGTATCATAGGAACATGCTACATGACTCCAAGTACAGCAACTGGCTGTGAACTTCACCGCTGACACTTTATTTCTTGTAATTAAACTTTTACTTTTACTTCACCTATTTTATCCCATAAACAGGGAAAGAAAATAAAACATATGGAGGAAACCGTAGGATGTTGTGGTTTATTCCATGTTTTGGTGTTTTTAGCTGTTCCCAGTGAACCTACCGATCTGAAATTCATACCCAAACTATTTAAAAATGAATTAAGTAGTTAAGGAATATTGAAGAGCTGGTTATATATTTAGTTTGGAGTCTTCTTTACTTCCTTGTTTTGCAAAAAGCAACAGCTCGCAATTACCTGCATTTTCTTTCCCCTTTTCGAAACCACTTCTGCTCCAAAGACCATGAACCTGAACTGAAGAAACGACTCTTTCCCGCTGGTGTGAGATAATTCAGTCTCCATGATGTCTTAATCCTGGGCCTCCCTTAATTGACTTCTAACTGTGCTGAACTGTGGCTGCTAGGAGTTGCAATGTGGATCGCAATTTACAAGGCACTGGAATCGTTTCTCGTCTTCAAATTAGTCCTGAGCCATATTCCAGAAAGAAAGAAAAAAAAAAGGAAGGAAAAAAAAAAGGTTTTACCCTTCCGGCTGTCTTGCCACCTCAAGTGAGAGTCTCTTACCATCTCAGAATGGATGGCTGACTTTTAACAACTTAGTTAAGGACAGAAAGGAAAAAGCATTAGGGCTGCCAATACCTGTCAATTTTGTCTTAATAAAGTTGCCTCACAAGGCCGTCTTGTCCTGCAGAATTGAATTCAGGCTTTCCTGAAGAGGTGGTCATTATTTGAAATCCTGTTTAGATAACCCAAGGTAGAGCAAGGGTCACTCCCTTTTCTTTCTCCACGGATGTCCATAGGGTATATTCAGTAATTAAGAAGAGTTCTAATTCTAAACAGTAGGAAGAAAATGAAAGGGAGTGATTCCTTCTATGGCTTGTTACGACTCAGATATTTATTTCTAGCCATGCTCCCTCATTTCTTCCATTCCACCTTGGAACGCCAATGTAGAAGGCCATCATCTGTTCACACATTCATGCCAGTGGGCCCAGGTACTTTGTTAGATCCTTGAGATAAAGGAGATGTGATTAGAATCCTCATACAATTCATAGTCTAGAAGGACACAAACACATAAATGAAAAGGATGATGTGATTTAGGAATAGCCATATGCCACATGAAGACCATTTTGGGGAGCACAGAGGAGGGGCACCTATCATAGGTGAGGGGGCAGAGAGAAGTTTCATGGAGAAGGTAGCAACTGAACCAATTCTTTAAGAAGGAGTTATAAGCAGCCAGAAAAGAATGCAAAGAAATGATTTCTAGGTAGAGGGAATAGATGAGAGATGTGTGCAGATGTGATATGTGGGGCGAGCAGGAGTCACAAGCAGTTGTAAGTCACAGAGATGCATAGAGGCAGGTGGGGGATAGTGTTAGGCCAGGTGGAGAGGCTGGGGTCAGTTATGAGGGACCTTACTTGTCAAACCCCTGAGCCAGGACTTACTCAAGGAGAGGGTGGGGAGGCCGATGAGCAGGGACTGAAACTGCTCAGATCTGTGCTTTATGTATGTTGTTTGGGGAGCTATGGGCATGATGACTTAGCAGAGGAACACTAGGGCTAGATATCAGCCTGGAGGTTGCTGCAGTTCTCCAGGACAAAACCTGGAAGCAAGGGAAGCAAGATAGAGAGGGTTTAGGGTTGAGAGACAGATAATGAGAAATAATAGAAGGATTTAGATTACATAAGTGCATAGCAGGTAACTTGGAGATTCATTAAGCCACAGAATTGCCACGGAAGGAATTGGGTTTTACATTCAAGACCTAAGGACCCTCCATCAACTGTGCAAGGCAGAATGAATGCTTTTACTATGTATAGGGCTGGTGGGGCTGGCATTAGGGAATCAGAGTTATGGGTGGGCTGGTATTGCAGAATCAGAGAAATCAATTCTTGTAAGAATCCTGTGAAGCATAGCCCTTCTCATGCTCAGGAACCCTGGGATATCTGCATAATAATTATTATAGAGAATTGAGAATGAATGAGAGTGGGAAGATTGGGGTCAGTTTTTTTTTAAAGAGAGAAGGATAATGAAAGAGAGAAAGAGAGAGAGAGAGAATCAATTTTTATTGAGTTTTTCACACGGCTTTCGTTGCTCTGACACTTAGTTGTGTACGTGGTGCTGGGGTTTGAACTTGTATACTTGCGCATGCCAGGCAAGCACTATAACTGCAGCCCACCGCTCCAGTGCTTGGGGTCAGTTTTTAACTATGCAGCCAAGATTTCCATTTCTATATTTCCCAATTGAGAACAATGTCTTTGTCATGGGAATGCCCTTTGGTTCACAGAATGATTCCTCAAAACTTCTAGGAGAAAGCCAGAGTCCTGGGGTTGTATACAAGGTCCTTCAGTGCCTTGTTCTCGTCTTCACTTTTGCTTCCTATGTACATCTTTTCTCTATGCCTCATCACTTAGAGCTTTATGAAGCTTTGCAAACACTGCTTCTGAAATTTTCTCCCACAGTTTCATCTGATACCTTTTTTTCACTTTCAAAAAGCGTCTTGTGTTTTGGAAACTTTTCCCAAGTCCCCAATCTGATTTACTTCTCTGACTCCGTGCTGAGCCTTATTCACGTCCCATTTTTGACCTCACCATACTGCTGGGCTTTCTCTAATTTTTCTGCGGGTCTTGTTAGGTAGTAAGGCCTTTCAAGGAAATAACTGCATTGTTCATTTGTATGTGTGTGTGCTTCTAGTGTTTGGCACAGTACTGGGCAAACAGGATTTTTTATTTGAAATGCTTTTATTGGTGCTTATGTAATATTATACATCATAACAGGAATCACTGTGATATAATTGTACCTGCATTTAAAATAACTTTTGACTGAATGTTAGTAGATAACATTCTCTTGTCCTGTTTCAAGTTCAGACTTGCCAGAGATTTATAAATCATAAGTACAATTGAAAACACCCCAAAATAAAAGCCCCTGAGAAAAAATAATGTAAAAATGTAGAAACAATTAGCAGAAGCATAATATTATTGTAACAAATGCTGTGTTCATCCATTTGCTCTGTGAGCAGAGCAAAGAGAACAGGTAGCGTGTTTAGGAGACTTACAGATTAAAGACCAGATCTTCTTTGAAGAATCAGAAGTTCAGATATGACATGGTTTTGCTCACTTCTGTGTATTGTAGAGTGGTTAACTATGAAAGGAAGCAGTAGGTCTGTGGATGGCAGACCTGAGCTCAACCCAGCTGATTGAAGCTGTAGTGCAATTGCTTTCTGGGCTTCAATGTTTTCATCTGTAAAGCCCAGGTAGTGTTCCAAACTTCCAGGGTCATTGCACAATTCAGAGGATGGTTGTTGATGGGGGTATGCAGATACCTGGCCTCAGAGTCGGCTTCATGGGTGTATGTGATAGGTGAGCCTGTACAGGGCCCTGTCTTGGTTTAAGGCTCCATTAGCATCATCTTTAAATTTTCCATGAGCACCTTCTTTTTTGCTCTGATCCCCCAGCCAACACATAGTAGGCACATAACAGTGCTCTCCAGAAACCCTAAATCCCAAACCAGTTATTATAAGGGAAGCTGAGGAGCCACTTCTAATGAGTAAAGGCTTTGTGTCTCCATTTTGCTCTTCCACAAAAGGTGAGCTGTGGCCCCCTCTATTCCAACATCTGCTTCCTGTGGAGCATTTAGATTTTCAATGCTGCCATCTACTTCCTCTCCTTTATTTAAAAATTCTGTACTGAGATCATTCTTTTATCTTAACTACTATTTTTATCCCCCACCTGCCCCCTCTCCCTACCAAGATAAGCACATTGGCCACCAGCTGTACATAAAATCAAAATGCAAATTCCTTTTTGATTCCACCAATGTTTGAGCTGCAGGTTTGGTTTTTTTTTTTTAATGGTGTTAAAATACTTTCAAAAATGTAATTTAAGAAAAAAGAAAAAAAGAAACCAAGTCTCTGAGATCATTTGAATTTGGCTCCTACCATATAACTTTAAGATTCTAATGTCTTTGTTGGTTATAAATTGACTACGAGTTTTGCTCTGATGAAAATTACTTGTGCCAGAAACTACATTGGGTTGAAGCATTCTGCCCCAGTAATCCCTATGGATTAGAGCATATGAAGCACAACCATGGGAAATAGAATGCTTCTTTTAAACCACTGAGCCAACAAATGAGGTCATTTAGTGCTGAAAGACTGTGAGCATCCATGAAGGGGCTGGTTCACAAGTGACTTTAGGCTCGTTGGGCTGACAGGTCCCTTGTTGGTGGTGGGAACACTATGGTTTATTTTTCAATAAATCCCCCTTTGTTTTTTTTTTTAATTCTTCCAAATTGCAATTTAGAAGATGACAAACTTACAAAACAACAAAATAGGTGGCTGAGTCATACATGGCTAAAGCGAAGTCAACTTTTTTTGTGTGATTGTGTTTACTTCTAGAGTTTCTGACTCGGAAAGGGCAATGTATAAGGCGTTCTAAATGGAGGAGATTTCAGGTGTCATTTCTAAATGACAATTTGGAAGTATTTACTTTGCATTCCCCCAAATGCTCTGAGATGGAAAATTGAATGAAAAGAAAAATGGGAAAACAAAACAGATTGGAATCATGCCTGGCTTGTTTACTTTAGGAAATCTCTTAACAGTCATTTTAATCAATTGAAAAGAGATGGTTCATCAGATCATAGAATTTTAGAGCTGAGAGGAGCCTCAGAGGTTATCTCAGCCCATGCTCTCATTTTATGGATGAGGAAACTGGGCTCCAGTGAGGGAAAAAGGACTTCCTAGTGGCTAATTAGCAGCTGGCCAAGAACCCAGGTCTCCAAATGCCCAGCCTGCAGAAATGCCTCATTTTTATACCAACTCAATGACCTCATCTATTTCAAAATTAAAAACACTTTTAAAAGTAACTTAAAAAATATAGGAAGAATATATATTTCAGCTGGATGAGACCTTTTAAGTATGCTTCCGAACATACTGAACAACATTGCCTATACTGGATATTAAGTGGTTTGTACATAGTAGACAATAAATATTTATCAATTGACAGATTTACTTGGGAAAAGTAAATTTATTATAAAAAGAAGGAAGAAACTCCATACACAAATAAGTCTAATATCACACAAAGGAAAATGCTAATCTCTAATATCAAAGGAAATAAGTCTCAACAGAAATTAATTCCCAAAAGGAGATTTGTGATATCATTGCCAAAAATAAAAAGAAATCTAAGTGGTAGGGTATTTGTCCAATTTCCCTAGGTTGTACATCAATAGGGTGGAATAAATAATTTATTGTCCAAAGGGGGATATTTTTGTGAGTCCTAACATACCTTTTAACCAGGGTAAGTAGGTTATGTGGCTCATCTTACATATGAAAATACAAAAGTATTGCATTAATTGATTAGTTACTATTGCTAGGTCAAAGCCTTGGGGACTTTCAGTTTCTCCTTTACTGACTGGGTAGGTGTCACTGGTCTTTGGTAATATTTTATTAGAAAAAGTGCATTATTAATAAGTAAAGGTGTGGGATCTGACAATTTTCATTTCCTAAGATGAAAGATCCAGAAATCTCTTCTCTTTACCTGGGTAGAAAGCAATGAAGTCTTTCTGTGTGCTTTTCTTATACACTCCTTCCCCTGTCCCACTGAAATTTCTCACCCAGGTTCCCTTTGTACATGTCCATGCATGGCAAAGTTCAAACAGGATTATTTGGCTTTGAGAGTTTCTCTGAACACAGCTTCCTGGTGAGGAAGGTTTCATTGTTCTGACAAGATAGTTTGCTGCTGAATTTGCTTTTCTCACTTTTAGTTGGTTTTATAATGGGGTTGTTGAAAGCAATGAGCAGTTTAGAAAAATACCTTTGGAACTGTGAAATAGGGACTGTTTCCAAAGCTTGTTCAAAATCTGATTATGGTAGCAAATTCTCAAATCCATTGAATTAACTTTGTAATTTGCTTCCATGACCCACAGTCTATGGACTCAGCCAGTGTCTTTTTTCTTCCTCCTCCTCCACCTCTTCATCTTTTTCTTCCTCCTTCTCTTCCTCCTCCTCCTCCTTCTTCCTGTTGCTCTTCTTCCTTCGTTAAAGGAAATTAACAACAACAAACAAATAAAAAACCCCTGATTCCACTTGGAAGATACAAACTTGGAAGAACATTTCTAGATTGGCTGGAGGATAAATTTCAAGTCTTCTCAATTTGCCTGTCTTGGTTGTGGTGCCTCTGAGGGAGCTGGGATGCTTGTCTAAATAACTTTTTCAGGTTTCTGACAGAGCCATGAGCTGTGCTCTGGGAATTTCTTTCTTTTTGTAGAGAGGGAGAGATCTGAATTTCTGAAAACAGCTAATGTGCTTATTGAACTTAGAACATGTGCCGAGATCTTAATATCCAATATTTTCTTTATATTTTCTCATAATTCACCCCCAGTTGGCAGCTGAGGAAGCCAAGACTCCAAGAGGTGACTCACCAGTAACTGGCAGTTTTGTTTGGCTTCCGGGCTGTGCACTTGACTCTTAATAACCAGCCTGTTAGGTTTTCTTTAAAGAATTTCGATTTATCTCAACTTGGAAAGAATTTTTTCCAACTGTTCAATGATCAGAACCAGAACATTACATGCTACTATGAACTGGCTTGAGTTTAACACTTTAAAAAGGTGTGTGGAATTTCTAAACCCCAATGCCTCAGAATATGACCTATTTGGGAAAAGGATCTTTACAGGGGTAACCAAATTAAAATGAGGTAATTGGTATGAGTCCTAATCTAGTATGACTGGTGTCCTTATATAAAGAGGAAATCGAAAACACAGAGATGGATAGCAATGCAAAGAAACTCAGGAAGAAGATGTCCAGCTACACAAGCCAAGGCTACCACAAGCTAGCGGAGAGGCCATGCAGATTTGTCCCCTGCACCTGCACAGGGAGCATGGTCCTGCTGACATCCTGAATTTGGTTTTCTGACCTCTAGAATGATATAATTTCTGTACCAATAGCAGCCCTAGTAAACTCATACCCATGCTTTAGTAGGTATGGACTTGCCCCTGAGTGACCGACTATATCTTCTGATTATGACTGGTGGAAGGAGCAGGGTGGAGACCAGGTCCAGGCTGCAAGGGCTTGAGATGGGGCCCCAGACAGTTGGTTGTGTGCATCTCTGGGCTTCAGGACTGAGGTGGTGCCCCATAGCTTCACCATGGACCATGAAAGGAAAGAGGAGGTGAACTGTGTGGTAGCTCTGGTCTTCCCTCAGACTCAGACAGAAGTGGTTCTCCCTTTCCTACCCAATTTCCTTTCCAATATTCCCTGTAGTGACATCAGTTGCTGGGAGATCAATGTGACACAGTTATTGAATAATACACATGCTGATGATTTCTTTATAACTTAAAATCTCTTATGACTGGGTGAGGAGCAAGAAGAAAAACATGTCCCAACTCTTGCAAAGGTGGAATGAAAGCTTCATCCAATCATTCACGGGAGAACCCCCGGACTGCCAGGTGGAACCTGGTTATCCACTTCAAGGGAGGTAACCTGGTGTTACTCAACTTACCCCTACCTTGAAGCACAAACAGAGCCACAAAACTACTATTAGTTAGAAATAATAAAATGCTCAGTAAACCCCAAATTGTGAAGGCATAGTCAGGAAACTCTCAAACACTCATGTTTATAGCACACCTGGCAAGTATTTTTACAGTAAAATATAAAGTCTACCCTCTTAAACAGTGCAGGTTTGGTGGCGCAGCATCCTTACACTCTTTAAGCTGTAAGCCAGAGTTTGCTGCATTTATAAGCTCCTTATTACCCTTTCCTATAATGTAAAAGTTTGGAATACAAAGAGTAGTTTGACTTGCTGTAGAGGTCAAAACACACAGCATCTATTTTGTTTCTGAAGAAAAGAAAGCTGAAGAATCTAGTATTGCTATGGAATTGCTTTGGCCCTGGGGATAAAAACCTGTGAAGACAATTTCAATCAGATAAATTTCTTCTTCTCTTTGATTTCTACTTTAGAGTTGAGGACAAACTTCTAAAGAAAAAAACCCTTTGTTATTGAAGGGGTTAGTATAGTGGTGGCCCCAAATTTGAAGTTACACAAGCTGTGGGGACTATAGCTATCAAGGTGGGGAGGAGGAGAAAGGCAGAGAGCAGAGGGAGGGAAAAGGAGGATGAGCAATACTGTAGAGTACACTTGACTCCCATGAGAAGCCCGGATATCCCAGACAGGGGTATAAGTCTAGCAATTTCAATGATTAAAATACACATACATGGCCATTTATATCTGTAACATGGGGGAACTACAGAGGAGACATGAGGCCAATGAGTAGGGGAAGGGAGGGAGATCATGGACAAGGATCAGGTTTAAGCTACTCTGTCATTGCGTACACATGTATGAATGTGAAGCAACGAATCTCTTCATTATGCAAGACAATGTTGAACAAATTAAAAAAGAGAGAGGGAAGAAGAAAAGGATAGTGGTGGCCCACCTGAGGCCACTATTTCATCCCACCAATGTGGCTGTGCCAGGTGGAGAAACCCTGGGGTCTCTTTGAGTTTGTTTTTCCACAGCAGATTACTCGTGTTTTGTGGATTTTCTCCTGTTATGGAATCTTCCACATTCATGCTAAGCCATTCTATTCTCTGCCACTCATTTCCTGGTCCACTTCCATTCCTTCATGACATTTTTTTTTTTTTTGTTCTCATCATCGACCTGGGGCACCTGCTGTGTCCCCATCAGTCCTTCAAGTTCTCTTTTCTTCTCTCTCCAGACCCTAGTGGTTATTCTTCCATGGCTAGACATGTTCCCCTGAAACCCTCTGTTCCAGATTGGATCCTGGGCTGTGAGGATGGAGACTAGTTGGTGTTCTTGGGATTAAAGGAAGCAGTCAGACAGGAAAATGCTCCTAATGCATTCTGTCATAGCCAGAGCCTCTAATGGCCCCAAGGGGAACGGCAGAGTTGTCTCAAAGGTAGGCAAGGGGCCAGCTGGCCTTTGTAACCCAGCATTGAACAGCACTAGAAGGTGGACTGCTCTGGGAAATAGGATGATCTTGGGGACAGCAATTCCCTTTGGCTTTTGCTGGGGACTAAGGTGGATGCCCTTAGCTGCTACCACAGTTTGCAGCTAGGGAGATGAACTTTAGTTTTATGAAAGTAGACCTTGGTGGGCTGCACTTCTTTGACTATGCTCTCATTCCAAAGGTCACATTAGAGGAAAAGACTTTCTAGAGACATGAAGGCTACCAATGAAATTTAAACTTTTATCTATTTTTTTTACATTTACTGACAGTTCCAGTGAAATGCATCCTAAATATCAATGCTATTTTATATACCATAAGTCAGTAGTAATAGTCTACAACAAATTTTCTTACTCTTTAACTCTTTTAGAATTTACCGTCCCTGTGTTCATTTGAATAAGATAAATATATTTCTATTTGTTAGAAATTATATAACAACACATATTCTATTACGAATATTTACTATTTTCTTCTCTCTTTGTGAGACCTTATAAGAATCACACCATTATCTCCATTTTATGGATGAGGAAAGAAAAGTTTCTTTAGAGAGATTTGTCCAATTCACAAATAAATGACAGAACTGGGTCTAAACCAAGATGATCCTAAAAACTTGACTTTTCTAACTCTATCTTAATAAGCATTTTGCTTTTCTTTTTTAGGGTTCTCTGTCCAAATATCCAATGCATTTCTGATTCTTTTTCACTACAAGTTAGGAAAATCCATCCCTGGAATGTGACTGTAGTCCCAGAAATAATGACATGGAAGGGACACTGGGAGCTGGCTGCTCCATGCCTGGCTATAGAACTGTCTGGCTTTTCCTCAGGCCCTGCATCTCTGGATATTTCACCTCAACCACCTGAGCCCACACTCCACTATTCTCCCTGCCTTCCATGAACCACTTCTGTTCTTCTAATTTTCAATAGAAATTGTTGCTGATACTTGCAAATTCAGATCTAAAATTCTCATGATAACAGAGTGGCAAGAAATCTACCCATTTTGGAGTTCCAGACACAGGGGAGTGATTTTGTGATTTGGACAGTGTATATATATATATATATTTGAACCATGTACTGTGTTCTTTTATCAGCATGTTTCCACTTCCAAAACCAAAACTAAAATTTTGTCAAGTCTAAAATTTTCTAGAGTTGATGCTTTAAGCAAACAAAACAAAACAAAAAACCCTCTCTGCTCAATCATCTTCGGAATTCAAATTTAAATGGGGCCAACCTTCTCCCTTTCTCTCTCTCTCCACACATATTTATACACACATAAAATGTGTTGTATGTCTATATCATATTATATACCTGTTTACTTACATTAAATACAAATCTGCCTACCTATCCATATAATTCCTAAATTTATAACAAAAACAATTTTATCCAGCTCACTCCATCCAAACTTAAAATATATCATGTGGGTTTTAGGGACGAAGTCAGGATGAAGGGCTTCACTGAGGCCTTTTTAATACTAGAATGGTAGAATTACAATCTCATTTTTTGAAATAAAAGAAGAAGAATAGATTTTCATCTGTCTGAGATAATTTAATATAACCTACCTGGAGGCAGAGGAGAACAGAGCAAATGATTCTTCCAGTCATTTCTAGCTCTATAATTATATTTTCAGAAGGAGGGAATAAAGATTCCTGCTGCTCCACACATTATTATACATTTTGAAGAAGATTTGGAGTTTAATATTTTTCATTCAGCCACTTTCCTAATTTTATGTCTAATTAGCCAAGAAATTGAAGTTTCAAAAACATTCTTGGTTTGCTAAATTCCCATATGTATTTCAGTTCAACAAACATTTATTATATTCCTTCTAGGTGCAGGGGACCAAGGCAGGGAAGCTGAATGAGGAGGGTGCAGGGGCGTCTTGGCAGCACTGGAAATACAGCCAAGGGGACATTCACACCTGGCCTAAGCTGGTGGTGTGCCTGTCACATAAGGGAAACACAGAGGTAGGCTCTCGGAATTCTGTTGGAGGGTGGGAGGAAGATCAGGAAAAGCTTCACAAAAAGCTGATGGTGGAACTGGTCCAGGACGAGCAGCGTCTACTTGGGACACAGGAGGGCAGAAAGGAAAGAAAGGTTCTTGGAGCCACGTCTCACTGTTGCAGTTGACCTTCAGCCATTGTGCCTGCTTTGGGGAATCTGAAGGACCAGGCAGGTATGGGCTGAAACTCTGCTGGGGTTCATTTCAGGATTGCTCATCCTTGCTCTCCCCCTGCAATTCAGATCAGGAGGGAACAGGAACTTTGCCCTCCCAAGTGGCCAAAGAGCTTGTGTGTGTGGCCTCTGCTCTGTTTTCCTCCTTCATCACCGGTCGTCAGAATGCTGCTTCTCAGGAACCTCGGCACTGAAGTGGATTAGGGCTGAGAATGTTTCCTTTCTTCCAGGACTGCCACAGCTGCCTAACCTCCAGAAAAACAGTAGCACTGTTGCTTTAAAAGCTGTCATTCCATAGAGATGAACCTTTCCACCTTCATATTATTGTGCAGGACACTGTTTAAAAATCCTTCCATAATAACAAACAGTAAAGCACAAGTGTATTTATTTTTTCCTTTTCATGAGTTGTCTTTTGTGGGCATTACCAGGTTGCAAAGGAAGAAAGATTTTGTGGGTTCCTTGCAAACAGTCATGTGACCACAGTGCCATGCTCAAGGCCAGCACAAGTTTCCAAATGGAAAGAAATGAATGTGGACCTGCGTACAGTTCACTTTTTTTTTTGTTTCCCAGCCATCCCCCATTTCTCTTGGGGCTGAGACCACCCCTCTTTTTTTTCAAAGAGCTGTCAAAGAATTCCCCTAAATTGTGCATCCTTGTCTTGATGATGTTGCCTGCTCCGCAGAAACACAGTTAAATGGAAGATTTTCGGGCAAAGAAGGACCTGTGGGTCCTACATCAAAGAGGCACAGGACTATTGGGAGAGGACTCCAGAATGAATTTTAGCTGAACTTTTACAAAGGTGGTGGAAACTGCCTTTCTTTGCAACCACAAGTTCTGGCCAAAAATATTTGGACTTTGCAGCTTTTTTAGGTCTTAACAGTTGGCAGCTTCTCTGACCCTGGAAATTAATGCTGCCCACTTCCATCCATGAGTCTCTGGATACAGAGGCATCTCAGACACTGTTTTTTGTTTGCAGGTGGAATAGCGGCTCATCAGCTCCAATTCCTCACCATCCTGCTTCTCCCCCTTGGGACATCTGTCTCTGCGCCTGCCTGAGAATTTCTCCCACTCCTCTGCCTCCGTGTGCTCAAGCCAGTTCTCCTGCATTTTGGGTTCTCCCCCTTGCACCTCTCAGGAATCTTGCTCCTTTGCTTTTTCTCTTTCTTTCCTTAATCTTCACACTGCCCCACACTGTTGCCTGTGTGGCTAATCAAATAGACATGTGTAAATCTGTCTCCCCTGAGCACTTGTAGATCTCTCCTAGTATTTAAAAAGGATATCACTTCATCATATTTTATTGGGTCCTCTTTCTCTTCAATTCCTGAAAATTGGAATTCCCCTCCATCCAATATAGCTCTTATTTCTAATGTGACCAATGTCCCTCTAATGACACTTCCTTGTCTTCTTACTTGATTTCCCTGCAACTGCAGGTCTCTCCATCCTTCTTAAATTTTCTTTCCTTATTTGGTCTCTTCCAAAGTAGTTTCATGTGCCTCTTCTTAGTCTTTTTTTTTCCTGATATGTTTTTCTCCACAGCATCCTTAAATATTAATATTTATTTTGAGAGTTACATGAATTTTTCATCAGTTTATTTCTCTTCTTTAACTCTTCCTGGATTGTCTCATTTATTCCAACAGCTTAAAATCCACTTTTTTGTGGTTGACATTGAAGACTTATTTTCCACCTGAATTTCTCTCCAATGTTCCAGATACATATGTTCTAGTGTCCAGAGGCCCTGGGAGTACAGTTCAGTCCAGACATTCAAGCATTCTACCCCAGAGAATTTCTTCCTCCATCAACTCCTTTCACTCTGCCCTCTTCTGTATTTCCTGATTCATTGACTTCCTTGATTGATTCTCCTCTTTTGACCATATCCTCTTCTACTTCCTTACCACCATTGTCTCCATTCAAGCTCCCAGTATTTCATATATGGACTATTTTTCCTGTTTCCTGATTCTAATCTTGCCCCTTTGCCATCCCTATCCCACAAACACCATCTATCCACCACAAATTTGATCATGTCAGAACTCTTCAAGGTCCTTCATTGTTTAGATCAGGGAGAGCTATGGCTCATTGGCCAAATCCCACCATCAAGTTTTATTACAAGTTTTATTAGAATACAGCTGTTCTCATGCATTTATGGATTGTGTATGGCTATGTACATGTAATGGCAGAGTTGAGTAGCTGTGAAAGAGATTATGGGGCCTGTAAAACCTAAAATATTTATTACCTGGCCTTTTTTAAAAAAAAGTTTGTTGGTCCCTGGCATGGAGTTTGAATCAAATGTTCTTGCTATGGCACTAACAGCTCTCTAACACATGTTCTCTGTTGCCTGTCCAGATTTATATTCTTTAATTCCCTCATCAATAGAAAGCAGGATTGGAATTGTGTGTGTGTGTGTGTGTGTGTGTGTACACATATTGGTTAGAAATGGAACATACAGCCAGGATACCTGGTTTAATTCTGGCTTTGCTGTGTGATTCTGGACAAGTTACTTAATCTTTCTGTGATTTAGTTTTCCCGTATATAAAGCGGAACCTATCAGTGTTCTACTTTAGGGCAGCTATAGGTGGTGCAGAAGTTCTGGGTGAGGTTTCATATGGTTCTAGTTCAAACTTTTCCTAATATACACGACTTTGGAAATATATTCATTGCGTTAGAATCTCATTTTATTTGTCTTTAATATAGATTTCATATAATATAGTGCTCAAAAATTGTCTTTTGGGTGAAAGTTCATGCTGATATGACACCATATCAAAATACCTTTTTTTTTTTGAGAGAGGGATAGTGAGAGAGAGACAGTGTGGCTTTCATTGCTCTGACACTTCGTTATGCATGTGGTGCTGGGGTTTGAACCCAGGTTCTTGTGCATGTCAGGCAAGTGCTATAACTTCTGAATCCCTCAAAATGCCTTTTTGAGAGCAATATTAAACATATCAGACTTTTAACACTGGAATAAATCAGCTCTTTTCTCCACAGGCTTATCTGATATTTTGTAGTAACAAAAATCATGCCAATGCAGATAGCAAAGAGAAGAAAATAGAAATTTAAAAATTTATTTTGAAAAAGAAAGGATATCCCAAATGTATGTAAGTGCTATATCAAGTGAGATGGAACAAAAATACGTAGTGTTACATACAGACGTCTAGTGTGCACCCATTTCTGACTCTTTCGTCTCAAGTTCATGAGACATGAGGTCTTTTTTTTTTAATTTTTACTTTTTAAAGAGAGAAGGACAGTGAGAGAGAGAAGGAGAGAATCAATTTTATTTAGTTTTTCTTGTGGCCTTTGCTGCTCTAACATTTTGTTGTGTATGTGGTTTGAACCCATGTCCTCACGCATGCCAGGCAAGCAGGTAACCGCTGAGCCATGGCTCCAGCCCAAGGTCTTGTGCCCTCTTACAGTTAGGCAGGGCCATGTGACTCGTTTGGCTTTTGAGCTGTGTCCCTCGTTACTTCCTGAATGAAGCACTGAGTTACTGATAGGAGTCTTGCCTTTTTCTTCTGCTAGACAGAACTAGGAGGGCAGCATTCTAGGTGGTGTATCTGCATAATGTACCTCTGTTGGCCGGGATTACTGAGTCACTCTATGGGGACAAGTTCCTCTAGAGTGTTGCCTGAACCCACAATGGATTTTGTGATTTAAGAAAAAAAGGAATTTTGTTGCCTTGAATCACCTTGATTTGCGTTGTTGTTGTTGTTGTAATGGGAATATCCTAGCCTATTTTGGATTATTATTGCATAAGAGAATAATGCCCTTCCCTCCTCTCGAATTCTTAAGATCGCACTAACTGGATGAGCCTGAATGGGTAGGTGGGCAGAGCAGGATTCCCAGTACTGATCTTCACTGGAGCAGGCTGGGAAGCTGCTCCATTGTTCTATGCTGATGAAGAAGCGGTGCCCCTTTGTGTTCTACTCCTGGTTGTTTTCCCTCTTTTAATTAGCAGTTTTTGTTATTGTACTTGTAAGTTGAAGCTTTAGGAGCAAAGGCCACGGCTTTAATGATAAATGCCTCCTCAAACATTGCCAACCTGAAAATAAAATAACATAAAACCTTGCAAATGAATGTGGTAGCAAGCTGCAAATGTCAATTCTGCCATTGTATGGATTTAAAATCAAATGTAAACAATGCTTGAGAAAACATTGACCTGAATCGAGTCTTTTTTCACACTAGTAATTAGTTCTACCAGCAGCAGGCTGTGGCTGAAAGCTGGGTCAGTGCCCTTCTTCCCCAGGAAGCCGAGAAAATCCCCACTGTGGCCAAACCATGAGATGGGGCCCCTGGGGACATTATCTGCTGCAGTTGCCACTTTGCCCACTTCTGGTAAAGGGCAGGTTTCTTGGCAAAGGCTACCTTGAGTCTCAGAGAGTGAAAAGTGTGGATAGCAATTAGAGGAGAGAGGCTGGAGGAGGGTTGTAGGAGGTATGGCCATGAATCAGCTGGCAGGCAGACTTAACGAGTGCTGGGAATATTAGAACTTGAGAGGTATTTTAAATTAAAAAAATGCTACGGCCACACTGTTAAATATCTTCTTCTTTTTCTTTTTTTCATATTCTGGTACATGGTGTTGACTGTAAACCCAAATTACCTAAGGGTTTTGTATTTTGATTCTCATTTTACCGCTCTTTCAGTCATCAGAACTTTTGATGACACATTTCCCCAATTCATGAACAATGGATAAGGATGGATGTCTTTAAAATTCGAGACTAAATTCCTGATCTGAATTTCCCGTGGTGAGCATTGTCACTTAAGGCCTGAGAAACAGATGTCAAATGGTGTATGAAAAGCAACAAACTAGTTAATAAATGAGAACCTGAGTCCCTGGAACTATTACTCAGAGCTGTCTACGGATTCTGGCCTGTCCTGGTGGAGGTCCACACTATTTACAAGCTTATTGGAGAGCCTTTGGTCAGGAAAATATTCTCAGATCATCAAGGTTTTCTAATCTGTTTCTAACTCAAAGAACTAAAATAAAATAAGACTCTATTTAATGAGGTGGAAAAGTCATTTAAAATCAGATAAATACAAAAGAGTTCAGTATTAACAATTTATTGCTGTAGTATTCACTAACCTTAGGCAGGCTGGCTAGAAATGTTTTCTAAAGTGCTAAGCAGAAAGACTTTAATGATTTTAGTATAATTCCCTGTTGCACTGAAGTCCATTCTGGAAAGAAAAAATAAAAACCATCAACATACATTACACTAAAGGTCTGAGTTTCAAAAGCAACTCTAATCTTTAGCTGGAAAAACAAAGTATCTGAAAATGTGTCCTGAGTCTGCTGAAACTTCATCATGATTGAAAAAGGCTAATATTATCAATAGCCGGTACCTCTGTTGTGACAGTAAATTAAAATACTATTCTTTGCCTTAACAAGAAAAATGAATAAGAAGAATAAGAAATTTAAATGACATTGCTGAATCAATTCTTTAGCTTGCATTTCCACAATTTCTTCCTTTGTTGAGGCCTTAGATCTGATACCGTAGGAAAGACAGAGAAGAATTTGGTACCTGTCTGCAGCTTTTTTCCTCGTTTTAATCCTTTTGGACTTTGCTCATCATTTTTTTTCAGGTCATTACATCCCTTCTGGATTAATTTCTTTCATATCCCATTGGCTGGGCTGCCAGAACTCATTTCTTCATTACTGTTCTTTGCTTAAGGGTGGCAGTTGCTGAATCCTCTTCCACATCCCCTTTGATCTGCCTTGGATTTTATTTTTTATAACATCATCTATTTCTTTTCTCTGTCTTTGTTTATCCCAGTGGCAGAAAAGAGGATTAATTATTTCTACGAAGCTAGCATTTCTGTTTGTGTCAAAGTGCTGGAAAACAGAACACATTTTCCTTAAGAAAGAGCATGTCTCTGTAAGTTGTGGTTTTGGTTCCATAAATTGGGCATTGGATTCATTGAGAGTAGGATCCTCTCCTCTGGAAATTCTCTTGGAAGAGCCAATCTAACAGTGACAAATGTCTGGTGATATAAGTCCTAGTACTAAATAAACCTACATCTCTTCCTGTTCTCCTTGATCCAGTATCCTTCATTTTGGTCCTATTATAATAGAGTTCCCAAATTGGGAGCAACCTCTCTGATCTCTGAACGTTTGAACTTCTTCTGGAATGCCTTTCTCCTTCATCTACTTGGCCTACTCCTCAGTCTTTAAAGACTCAGCAAATAGTTAGGCCCTCTCTGAATTTTTACCCACCTGCCAGAGACCTACAACATCATTGCCTGCTAGCCTTTTGCACAACCCCATGTATTCCTCACCACATCAATGTCAGTGTCTACTTGCCTGGGTCATCGATCAGGTTTTGAACTGAATAAGGATAAGATATCTGTCTTATTCCTTATTGGGATTTCATACCCTATTAAAGAATCAGGTACATTATAGTGGCTCAAAAATATTGTATGCTCAGCTATATTAATGAATGGATTGTGAAGTAACTCAAGATTTCTTATTAGCTGCAAGGCATAAATTATGAATCACTCTAGTTTTATTTTTTCTTTTTGGTAGGCAATAAGAATATTCTCAAATGCAGGTACTTAATAGTTGTTACTGCAGTCATTTTAATTAAGACTCATGCTTTGAACAATATGAATTGATTGTTTATACAGTTTGAAATTTTCAGAAATCTGTGACTTTCCTTTATAATTTTAGAGGGATTCTCATGTTTTTTGTGGCAATCCTTGCTTCTATTGATTTTTTGGACAGTAAACTGGATTTGGATTCTGTTCACTTTTACAAAGTCCTTTCTCCTCTCAAGTCCTAAAAAGAAGTTGCATCAACAGTGAATTTATCGAGGAAGTGTTGGGTTAAAAGCTAAGGTCATATTGCATATGCATAATAGTTTCCCCTGTTTCTCATGTTTTGTTATGAGCATTGCACCGTATTGTTGAATATTCTATGTAACCATTATTGGGTACATAACATATTCTCCTGTGGTTGTGCCCTTCTTCCATTTCTTCAATTCTTTAATCCTCACTTACTGTTTTTGTCAGCTTGTTTTTTTTCTGCTATGACCAAAAGACCTGACAAAACAGCATAGAGGAGGACAAGTTTAATTGGGGCTCATGGTTTCAGAGGTCCTGGTCCATGGCTGGATGGCTTCATTACTCTGGGCCTGAGATCAAGCAGAACATCATGGCAGAGGAGTGTGGTGGATGAAAGCAGCTCAGGATGTGGCCACCAGGAAGCAGACAGAAAGGGAGCTTCCCTCAGCACAGACAAAATATAAACCCCAAACACATGCTCCCAGTGACCCACCTGCTCCAACCACACCTACCTGCCTGCTGTTATCTCGCAGTTAATCCCCATCAGCAGATTAATGCACTGATTAGGTCCAGGCTCTCATAATCCAACGTTTTTACTTCTGAACTGGCTTGCATTGTCTCACACTGTAATACTTCAAGTTGAAGTTACATATTGTTTCATTAAACTTGTGCATGTGTGACTATGTGTGCATTTTTGTTTATGATTTTATATGTTTGTACTATGTCATGATGTGAAATGTGGATCTTATAATTGATTAAGACCAAGAAAGTTTGAATGGCACTGACTTATTTACAGTGTAGTTCTGAAACCACTTTTTCTTACAGGATTTTCCTTACAGGGGCAGGCCAAAACCTTGACAGAGTTTATAAGTTTTAGCCATGTACTTGAAAGTTAGGACAGTCTTAATATAGGGTACTTACATATGTGATAGATAAATGTAATATAGTCATTTTGTTGTGTGACTTGTATAAATTGCTTAGTTTTAAACTCATTGTCCTAATTTAGATTAGATTCCTGACTTGTTCTACCTCCCTGAGTCCCTGGCCGTTTGACATTTCCTATGGAAGACTGAGTATCACCCAGGTGAGGGGCTCAAGATAATGGGCCCTATTCAAAATTGGCAAACATAGCTTCTACCTCTGATCTACCAGCCTGTAGCCTCTGTTGTCATTCCTACTGCGCTGCTCTATCTATTGTCAGGACTGAGCCTTGTCTTGGAGATGAGAAACTTCAATGAAAGAACCCAAAATAGTGGTCCTTGCTTTAAACAATTTTGTCCTATATTTCTGCACAGTAATATAATTATTGATACAGAAGATGGCTATCTTAAGAATGCTTGGATTTTATTTTGCTATAATAACTAACTTCTTGATACCTCACCAACATATGGCTGGTATCTCCTCCTGCATAAGTTTTCCACAATTCCACTTCATGATTCTCCATTTCTAATGTTAGTAATTTACAGTAATGAGCCATGAACTGACACCCGGGCTGGGTGAGACAGAGGCAACTTTCAATCTACAGCAAGGGGCAAAGAGTACTTGAGGGATACATTTTCTGCATTCTGAAAGCATCTTAATGATACTAAGTGGTTTGGATATTTAGAGGAAGTTTAAAGGCACTGAATCAATTGTACATCATTAAAAAAATACGATACTTAAGACTTGGGAGCTGAAGGGATGATATCTATTCTCCTGTTTCATGGATTGAGAAGACGGAGTTGGTGGCAGAATACAAGAGTGTCAAAGAGATGTGTTTGTTCCCTGGACACATGGAGTAAAATAATGTTTCATTACATTGATGACTGGATTCCACATGACCCCTGGACAAGGGTGAGGAAATTTGGCTGTGGTGGGAATCATGGAACATCCAAATCTATTATTTTTTTCAGATGTCTTATTTTTAATGAAGCACCAAATATCTTAAGTAGAACACTACTTTGCATTTAATTTTTAAATTTATGTATATATATATCAGAAGATGGAATCTACATGTTTCTAAAAGCTGTTGCTTTTTTAACAATAGGAACTATATCTTTTATAACAAATTATTTCTTTTGCGATAATGACAATGAAAATCTCTAGTTATTAAAACATACATTATGACTACATAGAGTGAAACAATTCAGAGGACCAATTTCTTCCTATAAGAACATAAGCCATCAGTTTGATGAATTGCATTTTACTTTTTCTCAGAGTGGGCCCTTCAATATGGCTTCATTATTAAATGGAATAGGGAATTCTAGTGCCGGGAAACTCATGCCAGCTATTTGTAGAACCACAACTATATTTTTCTCCTGTACCCACAAACGGCATCCAAGTATCTACTTAGTGGAATAAACATGGCCTTTGGCTTCAGACAGAATGGAGTTGAAGCCTGGCCTTGTCCCTGATTGAGTGGCTCAGGACAAGTCACGTCATCTCTTTACGCTTTACTTTCATTGCTTGTAGAAAGAACACAATACTGTTCCTGGCTGTGTTCTTATGATAATTAAATGTCTAGTAGGAGCAAATTGCCCAACACATGCCCTGTTGGGAGCAGTAGCAATCAGCTCAGTGATCTGCTCAGGGCACACTCCTCTGTGGTCTCTACCTAGTTACAGAGACCAAAGCAGAAGGTGCTTTGCTTCCTCTACCTTGGGCACTTGACCGGCATTGCCTTATTTGCTAGTTGACACTATTGTATCTGTGCCCTTAAGATGTCACACAGACCTAAAGCCAGCTCAGAGACAGTTGTGTCCCCCTCGATGTCTGTACAACAACCAAGAGGTTCTCTGAAACCTCTTATCAGATTTTTCTTCCTTTGCCTTCATATGGTGTCTTTGGTGTACCTCACACTCTTACCCTAAGCCATGGTCTTTCCCTTCCTGTGCTGAAGGATGAGGCAGACTAAAAGGGAACTGGGTCCTGTGTATAAAATACACTCCCTCTCTCTTTTGCATGGGAGCTGGAGCTGATCATGTCTATCAGCTGCCAAACTGGAGGAAGGCTGAATGTGGAAGTAGAATACGCGTGGAAGTCTCTCTTTCTGCCTCCTGTGAATCAGCATTATTATTACAAATTTGGTCTTGCTTCCCTTGAACAAGAGACTAGAACTTGAGGAAACCTCATTCTGATGATAATGCATATATACACATACATGTACACACATATATATTTTTCTTTATTTTCAGTATTTAGGATCAAACCCAGGGCTTCATACATGTCAGGCCAGCACTCTACCACTGAACCACACCCCAACCAATATGATATGATATGATATGACATGATTCAATCAGTCCTCATTCACAGAGCCATATCTGTGAAGTTACTTACTCACTAAAATTTATTTGTGACAAAAAACAATTCTCCTAGTGCTTCTTCAGTTATTCACAGCTATGTGCAAAGTCTGGGAGAACTGAGTCTCCCCCAAGTACAAGTTACCAGTTGAAGTTAAGCAAGGTGTCCCTCTCTTCTTGTTTCCTCTCTCACAGAGGTGAAAAGAGGATGAAGATGGTAGGTTGCAGTGTAGAGAAGTGCAAGAAGTTCTTGCTATGGGCCAGTGGGATGGGGTTTAAATCCCCATTCACACCTGTGGGTGGGGCAGCTTCAGGCAAGTCACTAAATATGTCTGGACCTCATGTTCTTTTTTGTAAAATAAGGAAAATAGAATTTACCTATTCAAGTTGTTTTTGGATATGCTCTCTTTATATATAAAAGTGTAAATATTAATGTGCCTAGATGCATACACACATACATACAAACATTCATCCTTAGGAGGAATCGTTCAATATTCACTCACTCAGTGCTTTTTAAAAGATGATGAATGATGAATAATGAGATTGGACTGTTATATGTATACTTGTGTGCATAAGTATGTATGTGTGTGTAGGTATATATATATATATATATATATATATATATATATAGGTAAAAGATAGACAGATATCTCGGTGGAAACATAGGTAGGGAATAATGAGTAAACCTTGGCTTCAGTTTTATTTTTACCAATATGGTTCACTGATATGTGAACTGAGACAAGTTACTTTGTATCTATGCCCCATGATTCACTAATGGGTAAAGTTGGCATCAAGAAGTTAGTCTGTGTTAGTCTGCTTTTTGTTACTGTGACGTAAAATACCCTAAAATAACAACTTAGAGGAGGAAAAGTTTATTTTGGCTCATGGTTTTACAGATTCAGTCCAAGGTTAGCCAACTCCACTACTCTGGGTCGAGGGTGAGCACAACATCATGGTGGAAGAGTGTGACTGAGGAAAGTTACTCACCTCATGGAGACTGGTGATAATATATCATAAGAATATGAAGGAGGAGCCAGGGGAACAATATAATAACCAATGGCATGACCCCAGTGTCCCACCACCTCCTCTAGCCACGCCCCACCTGCCTTCAGTTACCACCCAGCACAGTAGTTGTTTCAATTCTTAATCCACTGATTAGGTCACAGCTCATAATCTGATCATTTCCCTCCTGCATTAATATAGATGCTTTCATGGGACCCCCACGTACAAAGCATAACAGAGTCTAACTTAACTGCAACAACCTCTTGTTTCAAGGATGAAATGAGTTTACAGACATGAACATGCTTAGTACTTTTCAAACTCTCTAATAGTGGAAAATGTTATTACCTGGCTCATGTCTGGGCAGCAGGAGCATTTGGGAGGCTGGGGTAGTTATTCTGTGGGGGATCTAGTCTACAGTAGAATATTTGAATCTAGTGTTCATCCATTCATTGATTGTTTTTTTTTTTTTCAATATTTCAACAGACGCATTGAAACTAATTGTGCCTGGCCCTTTGCAAGATGCCTAGGATGCAAATGAAGAAATAGGACCCATCTCTTAAAAAGCTTGCTAGGGAAGGAGGCAAACATGTTATCTAAATTCTAATATAGGGATACCCCAGACTTCTAGTTTTCCATCAGACCCAAATTTTTCATGTGGCCTTAGGTCTCCACCTGACTGTGTGGATTCCTCTCCATTCA
The DNA here is from genome assembly GCA_004027875.1 of Aplodontia rufa. NCBI lineage: Eukaryota > Metazoa > Chordata > Mammalia > Rodentia > Aplodontiidae > Aplodontia > Aplodontia rufa. Next base: position 164,447 of record PVKS010000262.1, read on the forward strand.
TTGCCAGTTGTGTAATTCTGAGTGTTTGTGCATTGTGTAAGTGGATATTAGATTAGTGTGGCCAGAGATAGGAAAGGGGATTAGTGGATCCTTGTACTCTCACTGCATCTCCTTCATATTCTTCCTTCACTCATTCTCATTCCCTTTGAGTCTTATGTGGGTTTTGATCCTTCTTTGGTACCTAAGTTGCATTGCCTCATGTCGAGTGTACCAGTATATGGAAATTTACACATGTTCAGATAATTCCTGAGAGTTATATATTAATGGAACAGATGCATGCACTTCAAATGCACACAGGGCTCTTCTTGTGTTCAAAGACCAGGAGTCTCAGCATAAATAGACTCACTCACATGATTCCCTTATGTAATCATTCATCTGGCAACTTTACTATGATATTATATGAAAGTGATTCTTGGACAATGTGGGTATATGAGTCATAACTATTGTTTTAGGTGTTAAAATATTGGAACTACTTTTTCAAACTCCCTTGTTGACATATGTAAAGTAGGGAGATAACTGCAAACTTTCCTGGAAATTTCTTTGCCATGAGATTTAAGTAGTCATGGAATCTGTGTTAATATAGAAAAACAAAAAAACCTGAGTTTCTTAGTAATCATATATATGCCACATCCCTTCCTTCACATATGCTGTCCAGAGTGATGAAATGGATTCTTAATGTTTAGATTATTTATATAAAAATATGATGCAATTGGACTAAAATAAAGTCTACTTCTTATCTTGTCCCCCTATCTTCCTTCCTTTGATTTCTCCACTGTCAATTTGAGGCTATTTTTGCATTCATTCTTTCTTTCATGCATTTGTTTATTTGTTTGTATGAGTTGGAAACATACTATATGCAAGATATTATCATAACTAAAATTCCATTTCTAGAACATGTCCATTTGGGATAAAGGAAGGGAAGTAGTTATTCTGATGTGTAGTACTTTCTGGTAGTTTTTAGTATTATTTGTTTGTTAAATTCTAGAAAATTATTTGCTGCTACAAAGGCATCAGATATTTTTCTCCCAGTCCACAAAAGGTAAAGTGCCATAGCCAAAGTAAGGGTGGGCTTTGTGTTCTAACACCTGTTAGTTTTAAGAGATCTTCCTTTCCTGGCTTCTGGCAGGATAGTGAGAAAGTTGAGTTTGGGCACTAAAGCCAAACTCACTGAGGCCCAACTCTGGCTTTGCCACTTTCTACCTGGATAACTTTAGGTAACACCTAGCTCCTGGGCATTTCTATTTTACTACCTATGAAGTGGGAACAATGATATCTGTTTCATGGGGTTCTACTGGGTATTAAGCAAAAAGTCCTCTAAGACTCTTAGAACAGCACCTGGATCACTTGAAATATTTAATAGATGCCAATTATTGGTATTGTATGGTTAATGTTCAATTTCTTTGATTCATGAATTGGTTAGTTAACATTTTAGATTTTGCCTAAAATGCTTGTTTAGATAATATAGAGCTCACTCTATATTATTATTCCTCAAATTAATTATTCCTCAAACCTTAGCTACCAGGATGGGGCAATAGAATTGAAGGATTTTACCTCTACCAATGGGTGCTGGGATTGTTACCTCTTGCAGCTGTATCTCTAGCAATGATATATTAAGCTACAAAAACCAGGAGTGGTAAAATGGAAACAAAGAGTGAATTATGCTTGTATTATTATGTTAAGGAATGTAGCTTGGTGCACATACCTATAATCCCAGTGACTTGGGAAGGCTGAAGTAGGAGGATTCCAAGTTCTAAGCCAGCCTCAGCAATTTAAGAAGGCCATAAACTTGGTGAGATCCTGTCTTAAAATAAAATAAATAAATAAATAAAAAGGTCTGGGGAAGTGGCTCAGTAGTAGAGCACTGGGTTCAATCCCCAGCACCAAATAAAAAAAATAATATGTTGATGATTTTTGCAAATTGAAGATTCTGTTAGAATCACTTGGGTGATTTATAATGATACAGGTTTCTGCACTCCAATTTGGAGCTAATGAATTAGAATTCCCTAGACTTTGTATTGTACTGTCCTCCTCCACCCAGTACTTTGTATGGAGCTAGCCTGACACCAGCATTTGAGTACTCACATACATTGGTGGTAAAGGTCAAATGCCATTATATGTAGATGTGTTAGACCTGGGAGAAGAGATCATTTCCTGCTCCATCTGATCTTTGTCTGAAATATCTTGAGGCTGAAGTTCCCTCACTTCTGATGGGTGACATCAGAGGAAAAAGAGAAATTGAGGGGCTATTATAATTTATGCTATGACCCCTTGTTTCCTGTGAATCTCTTGGAACATCATCTTAAAGCTCAGAAAATGTCTCATCTCTCTCTCTAACATCTCCTGGCTTTACATCCAAAAGCTCCAGCAAATGTCAGCTCATGCTGATGGAACCTGGTTTGACAAAAAATACTGGATAGCTGAAACAAGCAAAAATTGAAAAACCAAAGCATATCAGCATTGCCTTAAGAAAAATATTTGCTTGAATACTTTAGATACTTTATTTCATAGTTGGGAATGTATCCCTTTTTGCTCGGACTACTAGGAAGCCCAGAGTCAAGTTTAAAGCTTGCTTTTCCCAAGTTTAGTATTAGATAGTCTGTCAGACATTTTGTGTTTGTCTCACTCTTGGACTCCATGTCACTTTTCCTGCCTTTGTTTACTCTTTGCCATGATTTCTTCAGTTATCTCTTTTTTATTCTAATTTGCTGTATATGGTATGAAACTTAGAAACTCATCTTTTTGAACTCATTTTTTGGGTTCTGAACTTCTAGATAAATATATGCTATGCAACTGGCATATAAAATATTATTCTTGCACCAAAGAGTTCACAATTTTGTGACTAGAGAGTCACAGGAGCAATTAACAAATTGCAGTGCTGTTTTGTTGTGTGTGGTCAATATGGTGAGCAGACACAGCGTTACAAGTGGCGCAAATGAGGAAGGTTCACCAATTTGTTTGGGAGCTCTTGTTGTGTGCCTTTTACAAGCTTCCAGTTTAGGGACTTGTACAGAGTTGGCTTGCCCTGACTGCAGCCATCTTGAGTTGTACTGCTGTGACTTCCCTTGAGTGACCCTGGCTGGTCTTCCTCACATAGTTCCCCAGCACACTAACAAGGCATTAGAGTGGTATGTGGAGATGGACGGCTGTCTTCATCCAAAATATCTCAAGTCTATGGGAAAGACAGATATGTATGTGAACAACCATAATAAAATGTGATTCATTCTAAAACTGAGGCTATATAAAATTCTGTGAAAACACAGATGAGGGGCAATTAATTATCGCTGGTATGGGAAGTCTCAAGGAGAGAGAGTTACAGAGAGGTGATGACATTTCAGCCTGACCTTGTGCATAACAAATGACCTCCTATAAGATATTTTCCACCTGCTTTGAATTAACTAAAATGATTAGATCTTAGATTTGTATAAAGGTCATCTCTACTAGAATGGACAAAGTGGATTGCTCTTGTAAAATAATCATTTAAAATGCATCAGTCTGATTTTGAATGGCTACCAGAATGAATTAGAGCTAAACTTCCTAAGAAAGAAGACATTGAAACTAAGATGGGGACAAAATTATCATAGACTTCATAGAAAATACTGCTGATAGATGTATAATTATTTCTAAATATAATGCTTCTAAATAATAATGCTAGCTTCCAACTACATTACATTTCCTTTTAGTTTGTGCTTGACTGTCTTAGGCCTAACTATAGGGGGAAAAACACTGACTAATGAGATAAACAGAAACTTTGCTAATTAATGCTCGGTGGCAGACACAATGCAATGAATTCTTGAAACCTGCTTCATTTTCCTTCTGGGTTTATAGACAGACTCTGTTTCCCTTTCCCTTTGCTACATCCAGGACTAGCCAATAAACATCTCAATCCTTTACTCTCCATGCTTGATCCTTTACTCTCTCATTTCCCCTTCCTTGGGGGATTGGAAATCCGGTATTGAAGATAGTGGTGTCCAGGAGTGGGTGAATGTGAGTCCCTCGGGCACACTTACAGGAGTTCTCCCCAGGACATCTGTTTAACCAGGAGCATATGCACTAGACTTTGCATTAGTTGAGTGAGGTGTCATCTTACATTGTGCAAGACCACTGGAATTTGGGGTTGCTTGTTCCAACAGTCATTCCACATTGGTACACCCCCATGAAATGATGTAAACACTCCCGCTTTTATATTCATCTTCAGCTCCCCTTCTTCTATCTTTAACACTGTAAGTGATCATCGTAGAACACACTGCATGTGATTCAATAAATGTTTACAGAGTTCAAAAGCTAAGATATTCTCATTCAGGCATTGAAAGAGGGTTAGTATTGCGACTCCAATCTATCAAATATGCAGAAAATAGACCAGGAAAATAATAATGAGATCATTCGTCTCTCATTTAGCTGCATCTCATAGTCCACGTGTGTGTGACATCCACTCATGATACACACATGTGGAACACCTGAGTGCGGTGCCTGCGCCAGACTGGGACATACTCATGCAACATCAGTGACCGTCTTTGGCTGTCGTGGTGTGAACATTTGGCTGAGGGCCTCCTAACTTGGAGGGAATGAATCAGGGCACTTGGCCTTAGTGTTTGGAGGTCTAGATTTGTTTGGCAGATCAGTAGGGGTTTTTAAACAGCTATTCTCATTAGTGAGTTATGAAATTATTTCTAAGACATTCTAATGGACGTGAACAACTTATTCAACCAAAAATATTTCACAAATATCCTCTGCATATCAACCAGGCACTGCTTTAGTTGTTGGGAATAACAGTGAACAAGACAGACATGGATCATGCCTTTGAGAATCTTATTCTAGTAGGAGAAACAGTATTTTTTTTTTTTACTCTTTTTTTTATTTTTTTTATTTTTTTTTTAAATATTTTTATTTTTGAGCAACCTTACAAGATTTTAACAAGACAATATAAAATGTGTAGAAGATGTGTATCAAGGAAGCAAACCAGGGTATGTTGCATTTATTTTCAGCAATTCCTACTTTTTTATTAGATGTATATAAAGATACAATTGAGGGGGAAACATTATCCAACCATCAATAACCAATGTATATATACTTAGTTATCCAGGGGTAATGCCAAATCATGGATGACCAGCTTGGGTTTCCCCTGTTGCTGTTTCCCCCAGAAGAACTCCTGCGTTAAATGGGTATCTCGTGGAGGAATGACATCTGCTGGTTGGAGTGCAGTGGTGTTTACAACTGATTCCTACTTTTTCTGGATGAAAAGATGTGGCTATATTTCTGTTGTTTAAAATTAAAGTAATATCAAAAAGAATTTCTCTATGTGCATAGTTAAATTCAACAGTTAAGTTCCTTGGTCATGGTGGGTGAGGTGTGGGTAGGGAATTGGTAATAAAGAGGGCATAATATTTTTCTTAAACATGCAGATTTGTTAATGTACAATGGCACTATGTATTTGCATTAATCTGTGAGTAGATAACCACATATCTCTATTTAGGCAGCCATATATATGAGAATTTCCTTTTTATACCTGTCACTAGGTTGCTTGGTGGCTAAGGTCTTTTAAATTCCTTAGTAAATTCCTTAATAAGGTGTCAAAATAGTGAATTATTGAACCTATAATTATTGAATCTGGTTTCCTTGCATTCAAATTCCCATGCCTGTGATACATTCCTCATATTTCTATGAGATTAGTTTCCTTAAGCTCAACTCACTTAACCAATTTACTCTGTCTAAACACCTTCAAGGGCTCCTATTGCTTAATGAATTATATCCAATTCCATAATAGCATTTCAATGGCCTCCATTGTTTGACCCCATGCAGATTTCTAATCCCATCAGTGAGTAGTATGCCTCCCCTCCATGCACACAAACTTTGAACACTCCCTCAGTCCCACAGAGCCCTCAGTGCCTTTCCTTACTCTCACTTCATCACCGTATCCTAAAGCTGTCCCATGACACCTCATCCATTGTCCTTCCTGGACACCAAGATGCCCTGCAGAGATGCCCTGTTATCACCGGTTGGAGTTGAACAGCAGGGTAGCAGAGCTCAGCACCCAAGAATTGGTCACTAGAGGTCACCGCAATACACAGGGGTGAACAAGAATCCTGATTGAATAGAGGGTCAGGAAGACTTGCTCAGCCCCACTTGTCTGACATCCCCTGTGAGATTCATTCCTCATAGCCAACATCTTCTGATCTGCTTTCTTCAGAGAAATGGGTGTAGGGGGACAGAGACTGAGACAAGGCTGCCTAAGAAGCTAGAATCTGCAAGTCCAGCCTTCCCATGGCTGCTGTAAGTTACCTGCCTCAGTATCATCTAGAGACTTACAAGATGCAAAATTCTAGGCCCAGAGGAGACCAAATGAACGAGTATTTTCAAGGATGGGAGAAAAGCACATGCATCTGCCTTTTAAACAGGCAACTTGCATTTTGCAGGTGATTCGGGTTGAGATCACTTCTCTACCCATGGACAGACAGAGCCTGAGAAAATCCTTTATCACTCCTGTTGCTGCCACCATGAAAATAATTATTAATTCTCTTTCATTTCTTTGTCTAGTTCATATTGGTGTTAGGCTTCCCTTTTGTCTCAACGGGTAGTGGGAGAGTAGAGTCCAAAGAGTGATGGAGTGGAGGAAAATCAGGGAGACATCTCCCATGGGTACAATCTTCTATGATCACAGGGAAAGAGGTAAAATATTATTGTGGGCAATAATACTGATATCCTTAATAAATGTTCACTGTTTTCTTTAGCATTAGTTACTAGGCAGGCAAATGTAAAATGTCCACAGTCCCCAATGCCTCCCCCTTACTGTCCCTCACCCTTATCCTTGGCTTGTTTCTATAACCTTTATCCTCATCTCTAAATCCTGATGACATTGCTGTAACCAGTGGTGAGGAATATTAAGGAAGGTCTGAGTATATTTATTCATTGTAACTATGTGTTTATTTTTGTGTGTATTTTAGAATATACATGTAGTGGCACTGGAGCGGTGGCTCAGCGGTCGCTGTGCTTGCCTGGCATGCACAAGGACACGGCTTCGAACTCCAGCACCACGTACACAACAAAGTGTCAGAGCAACAAGAGCCACATGAAAAACTAAATAGAATTGATTCTCTCTTTCTCTCTCTCTCTCTCACTGTCCCTCTCTCTTTTTTTAAAAAAGAAAAAAGAATATTAAAAAAAATATACATGATGCATGGGGAGTCTATACCTGTATAAAGGAAAATATGTATGTCCAGGGAAAATGCTCATTTTCCTTTAATTGATCTTATAAACCTTCAAAAAACTTACTGTTAACTCTCTCGATCACAGAGCAACCTGATCCTTAAGCTTTAGCCAATGACGCTCTTCTTTTCTGATAGTGAAGGCCTGGGAATTCTGTGCTTTGGACTCTCCCAGGACTCTAATGAATTTCCTTTTGATGCTCATCCAATGGAACCAGCTTTGCTATTTGACATTTTGAATTTCTCGTTTCAGTATGTGACCTTGTAGGGTGTTGTTTTGAAGTAACCAAATCTTGATCTCAATCTAGTGAGCTTAACCCTTGTATATCTCTCTGTTGAGGTCGTGGGCAATTAAATACATTGGTTATTCATATAATGTACCAGAAAATTAAAGCTGACCCTCAGTTTAAAGTTCATTCTCTTCTACCTATGATCTCCCTCAAATGATTTGTAAGGCATTATGAATTTAAGATACAAAATTTTTGTATACTTAGCTTCTTAAAAATATACCAATTAAACATGTCAGACTATTCAGAGATCATTAAATAGCCAATACTTGTTTATACATACAAAGTGCGGTATTTTAAGTTGAGCTCTTTGGGATACAAGGATGATTTTTTAAAATAATAGATCTAAATTTATACCAGTTGACTACTATTTCTAGGATAGCATTGTCACTGCCATAAATCATCTCATTTCAGCAGCTACAGTAAATAATTGGGCCCTTGAGACATTGTTTTCCATCTTCTCTGCAGAGAGCACCCTGCAACCTTTGGGTTCTCCCCTGGGTGTGCAGGGTGATGGTGCTGTTGCCTCTGGCCTTTTCATTTATTATTTATTTCATTTATTGCAGGACTCAGAACAAACTGGAATTGGCAAAAAAAAAAAAAAAAAAAAAAAAGGCTGTGGAATGATAATAGCCAAGGTTCTCATGATTACCAGAAACTCCAGAAACTGCAGGGAGAGCAGAAAGGGGAAAAGAGAACAAGAGAAACACAAAGTAAAATGCTTAGAATCAGGATAATTTTTATTTTCTCTTTTTTAAAATGCTTGCGATTTAGAGAATTTTTAGATCTTCATAAACAAAAGGGTGGTTTAATAAAGATTCTTGTTTTGTTTTGTTTTGGTAAATCAAAACACAACCTCATTGGTAGAAGGCTGGGAAGGGCTGGAACTAGGCCAGGAGCTGCATCAGAAAGGTAGAAGCTGACTTGCAGAACTGCTTGCCAGGGTCAAAGCTGATCCTCCATAGGCCTCAGTTTCTCTGGTAGTAAACACCCAGGGATTGATTACTTTTCTTAGTCCCTAGTGTATAAAAGGGTCAGCTCCTACAGATTATGATAAGCATTTATCCTTGGTTTCTGCTTTCAAACTTTTGTACAGAAATGAATGTGCTGCAATAGAACTTGATTACAATTCAGTAGACTTTATTATACAATGTTCATTTGGGACAAGTTCTAAAAAACAGGGACACTGGTATGATTCCAATTGATTTCAAGTAAGGTATTTTATTCAAAGGCCATCTAAAATATGTAAAGTGTCCATCTAGTCCATTAGCCATTAGAGAGATGGTACTTAATACACATTCTCTCTCTTGTCTTATGAATGTAGATATAGATAAATGTGTAAACGTACATGCACATATATGCACACACTCACACAGAGATATGAATAATGTGTCTTCCAGAGTCTAGCATTTGCTTACAGATCCTAGAAGATTGGGTATTCTATTGATGTGTGATATCGGGTACAAAAGAGATGAGCACTGTTTTTATTTATTTTCTTTAGATAAGGAAACTGAAGTCTGAAAATTTGAAATAAGTTGGGAAATACCTAGCTAAGATCCAAACACAGATCTGCCTAACTCCAATGACTCTGTTCCTAACCACTGTGAGAGACTGCCTCTTAAGTCACATTTAACTCATACCACCCATTTGAAAGTACTAGTTCTATTGATCTATTGCCATGGGACAGATGATCCCCATACTTAGTGACTTTGTTTTCAGTATCTGTGGGATAGGAATTCAAGAGAGTCTTGACTTCTGACTTAGGGTCTCCCATGAAGTTGCACTCAGTTGCTTGCTGAGACAGCAGTCATCTGATTGCTACTAGAAGATTTACTTCCAGGGTGGCTCCCCCTTAGGGCTGGAGTGACGGCTGAGCGATTACGGCACTTGCCTGGCATGTTCAGGGTGGTTCACTCATGTGGTTGGCAAATTGGTACTGGCTTTGGGCAGGGGGCTTCTGCTGCTCTCCATGTGGATCACTCCATAGGACTCTTGGGTGTCCTTATAGCATGGTGGTTGGCTTCTCACTTAATGAGTGATCCAAAAGATCAAGCCTAAAGTAGCAAGGCCTTTTATGAACTGGCTGCAGAAAGAACACACCATTATTCCTACTATTATATCCATCACACAGCCAGCATGTGAAGAACTGTACATGGGCATGAATAGCAGGAGACACAGATCACTGGGGCCCTCTTTGAGACTGACTCCTGTGCCCGACCACTCCCTACTCTCTTCTTTCATAATCTCTTCCTGCCCAGACTCTAGTCTACCACTCTTACTTACTTCTTCCATCTACTTTTGCATTTCAGAAACTAACAGCCTACCTCCCTATAGGTTGGTCCTACAGTGACTGTGTAGGGAATCTTACAGTTGAGGCTGCTTTATCTGCATTAAGCCAACATAGGAATAGGTTGGTGGAGATATGCTTCTCAACTGATTAAAATCTTTCCCTTTATCACCTGCTCGGGAGAACTTCTACAGTAGTATCTAGTCCTAGAGACAGCCATGAGACTGATCTCTTTGCTACTCCATTTCAGAGCCAACCACGGGTCAATGCTGAAGCATATAAAGAGCTAAAAATATACCTGTGAATTAACAATGATGATTGGTGGATATATAGAAATACAGTAAGTTGACAAACATCTCGGGAAGAAAACCATTTTATTTTGTTACCTCAACTTTACTAAAACTCTTCAATTCTATGCATCCTTTCATCTTATATATATATATGTGTGTGTGTGTGTGTATATATATATATATACATATATATATATATATAGCTTAATGAACATAAGTCAGTGAAGCATTAGTTAAGTCAGGAGCTGTGCTTTCCAGAGGTGATGGCTGGTGTGATTTTTAAAAATGCAACACACTTCCAGTCCCTGTGTCTTTCTTGTTCCAAGGATGTCATTATCAATATTAATATAAATTTTTCATTGCTCAAGCCATTACAATATACAGGCAATAGATTTTTCAATTTTTCAAGTTCCACTGAGTGTATTAGCAAAATTATCTGTCTGTCAGCAGGCATGTGGTGACGCCAGTAGCATTGCTAATTTTGATTGTTCTAAATCTTTTCGTTTTTACAGGTCTCCAGTGGAGAAAAGACCAAGGATTTATTTGCAAACCTTTCCCTCCACTCCTTCCTTCTGATCATTTTCTCTTACATCACTTATTGTCTTGTCTGAGTCTTTAAAATAATGAATACTTAAAGCAATATAAGATATAGGAAACATTGAAAAAATTTTGGTATTTAAAAATTATACTTTAAGATACTCTATTTCATTTGTTATTTTTTTAAAAGATAAATGTTGGAGCAATGACACTCCATTGTATATGTGGTGCTGGTGTTTGAACCTATGTCTTGGTGCATGGCAGGCAAGCGCCGTAACTGCCGAGCCACAGCTCTAGCTCCTCATTTGTTATTTTTAATTCCCCTATAAATTAGGGCAGTGAATTTATTAATGGGAAAGTTCTTAAACTTGTACAGAATTTTATCAAACTTTAGAGGTGGACTCAGATTAATTTCTAATACTCAATTTAGTGATAATTCTGGACTCATAAACAATGACTTATAGCAGCTTGAATTTCTAACTATTCTGTAAACTTTGTGAGCTATAAATGATGTAGATTCTTCTGGAATGAATTTTAGAATTATAGATTTCTTATTTTCGGTATTATGGAAGAACCTTGGAGGTGGCCCTATTGGGAGGGACAAATTAGAATATAGCAAGCGTTCTTCATGGAAACTGTGATAATAATCATTGTATAGTACATTTGAGAGATAGCTTCAGGATACACTTTTAAATGGTTTTAAAATTGAAGTGGCAAGTACCTGGCCTGATGCTATAAGATTAAAAAGTGGTAGATGAGCTTCAAATCAATATCTTCTAACTTTTGGTCACAGACCTTTTCTTATACATGGAATCATCTCAAGGAGAAAAAAAAGATGAGACTAATCATGGATTTTTTAAAAAATTCTATTATTCAGGGGCAAAGATGGAAGAATAGATTTTTGTTTGTTTGAGATATCTGATTTGAGTAACTAAATGCAGAGATGCATTTCAGCAAATGGGCCTTTATTGTTGTATATGGTTTATATCTGTCCATTAACCTTGAACTTGTAGCAAAATGTTCATGTTATGTTGTTATTCCATCATCATGTAGATAACTATGCCAGTGGATAAGAGGTCGTTAACTTCCATATTAGTTTCCTATTACTGCTGTTAACAATTTAACACCAAAAATGTAGTACAATATTAATTTACTCTGTTAAAGTTCTGGACAGCTAAATTCTGAGCATAGGTTTTACATGGCTAACAGCAAGGTGCAGCAGGGATGCGTTCTTTCTGGGCACTCTAGGGCAGAATCTGTCCCTTGCCTTTTCTGTCATCCAGAGGTTTCCCACATTCTTTGTCTCCACGACCTCTTCCATCAAGGGCATCTGACCTAAGCTTCCTGCTCTGAAGCTGATACTCTTTCCTGACTCTTCTGAGGACCCTGTGATTCCACGGACCCTCACTTAACAATCTAGGATAACCTCTGCATCCCAAGATCCTTAACCACGTTGGTGAAGCCCATTTTTCCTTTTAAGCTAACAGATTCATGGTTTTGGACATTAGACTGTGGACATCTTTGGGGAGCATTATTCTATCTATCACATCTATATTTGATATTCAATTTAATTAAAGAAGTCATTGTATTGGTAAGAGCCTTATAGAGTTCAAAGACTTGCATTTGAGTCTGACTTAGAACAATTTAGTCAATCTCACAGAGCCTTAACTTCTTCATCTGTAACTGAAGTGAAAAGAAATAAGAGCCAAAATGGTCTATGCACTTAACATAGTCACTCATTCACGATTCTTTAAACGGCATCATTGTGCCTTCCTTCATGCCAGGAAGAGTGCTGGAGGCTGAGGATACAATAAGTAGACAGCGATATGGCATCTATCTGAGCAACTAACAGACAATGGAACAGGATGTCCCCCATTACATTCGTCATCTAACAGAAGCGTAGAATGTATAGGACTGCATCCTACTGTAGAGCAATGTTTTAGGCACTGTTTTCATTGCTGCGACCAAAAGAGTTGACAAGACAACTTAGAGAGGAGGACAAGCTTATTTTAGCTCACAGTATAAGAGGTGCAGTCCATGGTCAGCTGACTCCATGTCTCTGGACTTCAGGCGAGACAGGACATCATGACAGAAAGGCATTGTGGAGGAAAGCAGTCCAGAACGTGGCAACTGGAAGCAGAGAGCGAGGACTGCTGATCAGGGACAAAATATAAATGCCAGAGGCGCACCTCTTATGAACTACTCCCTCCAGCCTCTCCCCATCTGTCTACAGTTGCCAACCAGTCAATGCATCAGTGCATTAATCTGAAAATTCTTGCATTGTCTCACACTGAGCTTTTTGGGAAACATATCATATCTAAATCTAACAAGTGACTTGTGTTAAAATGAAGGATCTGGCTTCTAATGAAGTTTGGGAAAGACACTCCTAAGAAGAGACTCCTGAATCAAGGTCTGGAAAAAATTTAGGATTGAATTAAACAGAGATGGGAGGGAAGGGCATCATGCTGGGACTTGTGGAAGAAGGGAAAAGAGTGAGTGGAAAAGACCAGAAGGCTATTGTCATCACAGTAGGAAGGGTAGCTACATCAACACCACGCCAACACCTTATAGAGTGTGTGATCCAAACTCCTACTGATGACAAGTGACCTCAGGTAAGTCATTTGACTTTTCTATTCCTCAGTTCCCTCACTGATAAAATAGAGATATAAATAATAGTAATTCTTAGAAAGTGTGAAGTTTAGATAAGAAGATGCATATAATTGCTGTGTACACAGGAAGCCCCATAAATCATACTGATTGTCCTAATTGTGATCCCATTTGTTCTTGTGTCAGCCTTATGATGCAAATGTAAACTGAGGCAGTGAATGTTAAACAACTTGGCCAGGGTCATAAAGCAAGTATATGAGAGAGCAAGGATTTGAGACATGCAATCTGCCTGCATGGAGCTGGTGCTCTCCACCACACGTGTCATCCATCCCAGATAGTGACTTTGCAGTAAATGGTATAACACAGAGTGTTTTGTAAAGTAAACCTGACCCATAAATAAAAGTTCTGTGATTATTCACATTATCCTCCTAACCACTATTTTCCTTGTATTATTACTCACATAGCATTATAACAAAAGAACTGTATGCTGGCTGAAGTTGACCTATTTTATTTCTTCTCCTAATTCATTTTCTTTCAACATAAATTCTAATAAAAATGAAAGAGAACAAGATTGAGCAATAAATGCCAAGTGCATTCATGTCTTCAATGACTCTGTGGCTCATTCCTTTTTGTCCTGGGTACCAGAACTTATTTCTGAAGTGCTGGTAAGACTAGAACAGCTTGCTTCCTGTTAATGCTATTATATTCTGGAAGTCATTCGGGGCAATTAAATAGTCTGGTAAATTGAGAAAACCACCATTTGAGGTTTACATAAATTCAAAGAATTAGAATATAAAATGTACTTAATACTAAAATTTAAAAGGTATATTTAACCTTCTTTTAATAAATATGAACATATTTCAGAACTCTGCTGTTCTCAGGATTCCTGTCATCATGTCCATTGCCACTCAAGTACTGGCTCGACAGATACTTTAGCTGGTGGGATGCCAGATCATCACCTTTTACTAGAAGTTGTCACAGACTGAAATTTGAATTCATTAATTAATTCTGTAAATTTGGAATAATACAGTGAGGGTTTTGAAATAGTCTCCTTTTAATTTCATCATTAATGAGAAACAATAAAAAGGATTAGATCTTAAGTGGAATATGCATAATCCCACAATGCTTTCCCAACTAAATCAAGCAGAACATAAAAGGAATGGAGAAGGAGCTTCCATTTGTCAAGTGATGGATTGTTTTTATCCTTCATGTAGATGTCTGATAGTGTCAGAATACAAGTCTTTAGCAATTATGATGCCAAAAAGGTATTGAAAGATAGATTTATTTTCACAGACATGCACAAATAGCATATTTGTACTTTTTTGCAGTTGTTTTATGATTGTTTGGCATTGAAGATGAGTCTAATAGCAACTGACTCTTTTTAATTTGTGCGATCCCAGATCTCTAGTCACTCCTATAAATTCAGAGCAAGAATCTAACTAGTGAAAAAATATGTTATAAATCACTGTGATAAGGTGTCTGCTTTTGGAAATGTACAGGTTTCAAAATCTGGCCATTGATTGGCTGTGTTAAGGACTAAAGAAGGCACCATCAGCTCGGAACTCAGCTTTCAAAGTTGGAACCAACAGCATACCTATGCATTGACTGAAATAAATGGTGAATTCCTTTCTTTCTTAACAAGCTTCCTTCACTCATGAAATTCCCTGTGCTACATTGCAACCCCAACGTGAAAAAAGAGAACATGTTCACATATTGAAAAACCGTAGGCCATTACCTACTTTATCACTCATATCAAAGACACTGAAAAGATAGCACATGTACAATTGATGGATTATTCTCATCATGAAAGTCTGATGACCCCACTTGGGTTTTCAAACAAGGCATTTAATAACCACTGCCTTGTTAAAAGGTGGAAAATGATCTGGCTGGTGGCCTGATAGGATGGGGCTTTATTGATTTTACTGAGGCCCCAGACTTGGGAGATCACAGGCTTCTTAAGGGCAAACTTAAAAGGAAGCATTAAGATGGATGAGTAATTACCTGTGTGATGGATGTCATTCTGTAAACATCAGGATTGGGGAGCTTCTCCTTTGGGTATCAATTGGTGGGGGAGGGAAAGAACACAGGCGAAGCCTCATTCCAACCACTTTTAGTTTTTTTGCATATTTTTAAATTTGCCTTTGCTCTGTTGAAATATGTGTATAGATGATTTAGAAAAGATAAACCTTTTTGTTTATTGAAATGTTGATTTACAAGGAAGAATAGATAGATTGTTATGGGTATTAAAAAACAAAAGGATGTTTTAAAAGTTACTGAATAAAAGGAAAGAAGGAAGGAAAAAAACTCACTTTATAAATGCTTTTAGCTTCTGTGGTTTTGAGTCTTCCTGGGAGTAAATATGTATGAAGACTGCAGATCCCAAGAGGCCAGGCAGAGTCTGAGGCACCATGAGAAAAGACATTAGTGGCCGTCTGCAAGAGGAGGTTCTAAGGAGGTGTGGAGCATGGAGGAGACAGAGCAAGGTATGAGTGGTAGAATTGTTTCTGTTGAGTGCTGGGTGCCCACTACTCTTTGGTTTGGGGGATGGCCACCTGAGATATGTGGAGTGGGGTTCTCAGGCCCATCTTCTGTGATTCCTGCCTTCTTGTCACCTCCATTCTGTGACCTAACAAGGCCACACTGAAGATGGTGAAGGAGTAGAATTAGAGTTTAGATTATCTGGAAACCACTGGGCTATTGAAACTGGGTAGTGCCTGGAATTCCTTTAATGTCGTAACACTAAAGCAAGACATCCTTTTAATATAAAGAAAATAATATCTTTTATTAATCTGTTATGTAGTGGAAAGAATGTAAATTTTGGAGTCTGCCAAGTAGAGTCACCTGCTTTCCAGTTGTGACTCTATATGCTCTATTAGAACTTGGGCAAGCTTTTTAATTTCTGTAATCTCACCTTCTCCCATTTAGCTATCATTAATTTGTTAATTCATTTGTCAAATATCTAATGAGAAAATACTATGTACTAATTACTAGAGTCACCAACCATGTGAGAGAGATCAATGATGATTTAAACATGATTATCATTTTCCAAGAAATACTAGTTTAAGAGGAACAGTCAAAGGAATAAGCAAACAAACAAACAAACAAACAAACAGTATTTTCTCTTCATGTCCAAAATAGAAAATGCAGTAGAAAGCATAAGGTCCTAGAAAGGAAGCATATGAATTTCCTGAACAGAGAATGGGTCCAGAAGTAGATCAGAGTGGTGATTTTAAGTGAGCCCTGGAAGCTGACAAGCATGGAATGTAGTTTTGCAGGTGGCAGGTGCAAGTCACAGAGGGAATGAGGTTGTCAAAGTGCAAAGAGGAAGTCCTAGTCTGTGTGGGAGTTTAGGGGGTCTGTACATCAATTGTTTGGAGTGGGAGAGGGAAGGCACCTGCAAAATAAATTTGCGCTGGGTGAAAGGGTATATGAACTTGTTGCAGAGATTCATTCTATGATTCCAATTTTTTTTTAATAAGAGGGACACTGAGAGAGAGAATCAGTTGTATTTAGGTTTTCATGTGGCTTTCATTGCTCCGAGACTTCGTTGTGTATGTACGTGGTGCTAGGGTTCGAACTCTGGTCCTTTGCGCATGTCAGACTGCTGTAACCACTGAGCCACTGCTCTAGCCCCTAAGATTCCAAATTTTACTAAGAAAAGAATGCGACCTTTTTTGGACATCTTTATCCTTTATTGATGTGTGGCAATGAAGTTTTTATTCAAAACATCAAGGATGATTATTAATCTCAAAGAGTTTCTAGTTTAATAGGCACAGTCAAATATGTAAGTGAATACAATGCAATCATAGGAGGAATTACTTGGCTGTTAGGCAGTGCATTCACAAAGGAGAGGCTGCCTTTTGCAGTTCTTTCTGTTGTGGGAGATACCGCATCTTTTGCTCATTTATCCAGGCAGAAAGTTTTAGTTCTACATGCATTTGTAACTCTGCTGGCTTCCTTTCTGTTGATTAAAAGGCAAAGGTTTTATGTATCATATAGAGAATGAATCAGCATCCAGAGTTCAATGTGATATGTGAATTCTTTATAAAATGTCATGTAGATTTACCTTAATTTACACTGGATGATAGCATCATCAGAACATATGGGGGCCTCAGAAGAGGATAGGAAATCTACTGTTTTATTTTCTGCTTAGAAATAAAAGCTTTAATAAGTCATTTTTCAAGAGAAAACATGATGGTGAGGTGCTAAAAATCTAATAATTCCATCATTAAATGAACTAATCATTTTTGTACAAAGAAGAGAAGTAAATGGGACAGTATTTGGGAGAATAGTCTGCTAAGTGTTGGTGTGGATGTTATATTCATATTCCAGTGCTATGATGTTATATATTAGAATAATATATGGGAGATTATCTAGTCAGCAAGAAAATACTCAATGACTAGAATACATTTTTCATTATATGGTTTTTACATATTAGTGTAAATTGGTTTTTTCCCCAGAGAAAAATTAATATATAGGTATTTCACTTTGTCAGAAGCAATTCATACTGAAGTGTTGTTATAAATAATGAATATGTGTGAAGGGTATTTGAACTGTTTTTGTCTCCCACTTTCTTGTGTATATAATAAACTATAACTGCCACAGGATAATCTAGCTTGGAATAATAAATTGCCAGAAATTTCTTAATATCATACAGAACAGAAGAGGAATGTCAAAGACAAATGTCAAAATGCAATTTAATGTATTTTCTCATTGTTATTATTTCTCTATACTTTAAGTCCACTGCTCATTTCTCAGCTTAGGCCTTTGATTTAAGCGTTACCATGGGCTCTTTCTTAAATGTTAATGTCCGAGTTGATTGGAAGCTCTACTATATGGCTGTGATTTAACCAGGAAAAAATTCCTTCTAATGGATTATTTCATGTTTTGCTCATGTGGAAATAGTGTGTACTGTTGAAAGGCAGTTCCCACATTATAAATGAGTAATAGTCCATTTGGAAGGATATCTGTTTAATGGAGATGTTTTGGGGCACACTTTTGATGAGCAATATTTAAGTATGAGTACCTTCAATTTTTTATTAGTAAAATTAATCAATTTTAATAAGATCATACCTATATATGATATTTATAAACATATCCATAAAACGTTGGAATTTTTTTAGATGATGAAAAATTTTGCTTCCTGAGATGAGAGATTATAAAAAGAAGGCTCTTCAAACGGTCACGTAGGTACAAATCTTTATAAGGGCATTACAAAAGACTCAATCTTTGCAGTGAGAAGCCTGAACTCAAATCCCAGTCCCACCATCTTCATGAACCATGTCATGTTACTTAAAATTCTACTCTGAAAGTTCATACTAGCTCATTCTCCTGAAATCAAGTGGTACAGTTTCTTGAAAAATATTCTAAAGTTTATTTTGTGCTGCATGATTGTAAGTACTTCTCTGAATACTTGGCAACCTGTGGTTCTTTTGTCAATTGTTTTGGGAGATGCACATAATCTTTTCTCTAAATGAGCTTTGTCCTTTGCTATTCTCCCACCTACCTTTATTTACATCAAGACTTGGTCTAAAAGAACACAAACTGAATACCAAGAGTTGTATGTTCCAATTCCCCATCTGTCATTAATTCTGTCTGTGATGTATTTAATTCATTAACTCTCCCCGTGAACCACTTTCTTCACTTTCCTCTCTAACTCAGAGTGTATTTGTGTGGACAAAGGGAAGCATTCGATCCAAAAGAAAGTTCAGACTAAATATACAAGTACTATCCATTTTTCATTGGTTTCATTTGTAGCTCAGGTTTCTCTAGTTCTGTTTACTATTTCTCTGGCTTTGCTGTAGTCTGCTCTTGGAAGACTCCAGCTTCAGATCCCTAAATTCCTCTCTAGGAATTCTGGGGTGCTCAGGGGGTTCTTTACTGCTTACTATAAGACATCTTCCCTTCCCTTCCTCTTTTGATCCAGCTCCCTGTAGCCATGCCTTACATCAATACTGGTACCCAGGCCTGATTATTCCAGGGACATGACCTTTGTGCCATCCTCAGAAAGTCACTGAAATCCAAGAACTAGTATCATATCTGTCAGGAAAGGAAAATGTCTGATTTTGAACATGCATCATTTGCCAATGGCTCCAATAATACCTGAAATGATCCTGTTGTAAGCCTTCTCACATACTGTTTTTTGCCTGGAAAAATTCTTCTGTCTCATATACCCTAAAAGGATTCAGCTCCAGCTAACTCTTGATCGTCTTTAAAAATCTCAATTTAAATGTCGCTTCCAAATTTTTCTCTTCCTCAATTTTTTTTTAAGATAGAAGGACAGTGAGAGAGAGAGAAAGAGAGAGAGAGAGAGGATCAATTTTTTATTGAGTTTTTCACATGGCTTTCATTGCTCTGACACTTAGTTGTGTATGTGGGTGCTGGGGTTTGAACTCGTGTACTTGTGCATATTGGGCAAGCACCGTCACCCTTGAGCCACTGCTCCAGTCCCTCTGCCTCAGTTTTCTTAAGGCTTCCTGCCTGAGTTCTGAGAAAATAAATCTGCAGTAAAAAAGAGTAAAATGAGTAAGTAAATAGATAAGTAAATAAATAAGTGTAGTGTTCTACATTCAACATGTGTTTATTAAATACTATTTATGAGATCCTCAAGTCCAGATTAGATATTTCTCTTAAGAAGATTTATAACAATCTTAGATTATCAATTCATAGCAAGTATTATGTTGAAATATATTTCCTCAACTATTTGTTCATAGCCAACCTGGATTGTGGGCTCCATGACAGCTTACTGTCACTCTTGCTTACTCTTAAAAGCCCCCAGAACCTGAACTCCAGACTCAAGGATTTCCCAAAGATATTTAGTGAACATCTTGAATGTACATGTCTAAAACTAAGCTTTTGGTTTTCTTCCTACAAACCTGCTTGTCTTATAGATCACTCCTAGGAGAAAAGGTAATCTCCTTCTACTACTATTTTTTTCTGGTCAGACCACTTGAAGCCATCTAGGACTCCTCTTTTTCATTCACACTCCAAGCCATCAGCAAATCCTGGCTGCTCTACTTTCTATATTCTATTGTCCCCACCTGGTTCAGCTAGTCCAATACAGGAGTGAGGCAAAAGAGGTGCTTCGGGCAAAGGTTTTACTCTCAGTCAAGCAAGTGAAGGTCCTCCTGACACTGCATTTGAAAAGCCCTGACACTGAGTGCCTCCTTAAATTGAATTTGTGCTCCAGGTATCTCTCTTCCTTAAACCTAATACCAACCTGCTGTCAAACTAGCATGATTTCATACCTGGAGACAACAGTCATCTCTCAACAAGCCTCCCTTCTTCTCTTCCAGGCCCAGCACAGTTGCCAACTGAGCCTATTAAATCAGAAGTGAGATCGCATCTGTCCTCTCCTCAAACACTCCAATGGCTTCCTATCAGGAAAAGCAGAAGTGATATATTGGGGGTTATCTAACTGGCCTGTCCTTACCATCTCACTCTGACCTCATCGACTTCACTCTGCCTGCTCCCTTAATGGTTCCTTGAATGCGCTAGACACAGTCCTGCTTCAGGCTTGGAGTCTGCTGCTCCTGTCTGGAAGTCTGTTCCTTGGATATCCATTTCTTCTTTTTTTAAATTTTTATAAATTTTTTTAAATTTTTGAACAACCATACAGGTTTTTAACAAAATAATATAAAATGTGTATAGATTCTGGATATTAGAATTACCGCCAGGAGTGCCCCCCAATTACCCACCCTTATCCCTCCCTTCCCCTTCCCACAATATCACTAACAAAGGATTATGCTGTATAACATTACACCTTATCTGGATTTAACACATGATAATAGACCAACTTTCCAACTGGCCAGGGTCTAGTCCCAACCTCCACAGATGAGTGGAGACAATCGACCCTTAGTTCTCTGGGTTAAGCTGATTTTACTCTGCATAATTTCTTCCATGGCCATCCATTTACCTTCAAAGGCTGTAATATCATTGTTTCTAATTGCTGTGTAATATTCCATGGTATAAATGTACCACAGTTTTTGGATCCATTCATCCAGTGAGGGACATCTGGGTTGTTTCCATAGTCTAGCAATAGTAGATTGAGCTGCTATGAACATAGATATTGCTGTGTCACGATAATGTGCTGATTCTAAATCCCCTAGAAAGATACCCAGGAGTGGAATAGCAGGGTCGCATGGTGGGTTCATCCCTAGTTTTTTGAGGATTCTCCACACTGCTTTCCAGAGGGTCTGTACCAGTCTGCAGCTGCACCAACAGTGTGTTAGTGTGCCTATCTCTCCACAGCCCCTCCAGCATCTATTATTGTTTATTTTCTTCATCTTTGCCATTCTGACTGGCGTAACGTGATATCTTAATGTGGTTTTCATTTGCATTTCTCTGATTACTAGAGAATTAGAGCACTTTCTCATGTGTTCATTGGCTTGATCAATGTCCTCTGGTGAGAAGTTTCTATTTAGCTCTTTAGTCACACATTTCTTCTAATGTGTGACTTCAGTCTTCCCTCCTCAGAAGGATCTGTCTGACCAGCGTACTTACAATGGCAACACACACCCAGTGTTATATTTCCTTTCCTGATTGATTCATTTTTTTCCTATGGCACTTATCTTAGATATAGACAGCTATACATACCATCTGTTCTCTTCACTCTTCTGTCAGATTATAAGCTCCAAGTAGGCAGAGTATGCTGTGTCCTTCATTGATGTTACTACTGCCTGTCTTATCAGTGCCAGGAGCTCAATAAATATCTGCTGAATGATTGAACATCGCTTCTAAGGATGGGTAGATGTGTTTATCTATCTACTTATTGATTATTTTTAGTCTGTTTTATTGCATATTCCTTGCCTCAGGACTTAGGCAGAAGGCCAGGCAGGCTGAGGCAACCTTACTGTACTCAGAATGGTTACTCATCCATTTCCCACTCCTGGTGCTGTTCAAGCAAGCCCTCAATTCTGCATACCCAGTTCTTACATTCCTCCAGACATTTCTAGAAACATCCAGATTCTGGGCACAGAGCAATGGCCCATAGAGCAATAAAATTAATAAAAATTAGTGGACTTTCATGTGTGATATGGATAAACTTCTTTTGTAACGAGATTTAGAAAGAAGATAGCAATTAATTCTGACAGAATCATCAAACTTGTTAAAAGAACATATATCTGTATGTTTATATATTTTTTATTTACATATTTTTCTTCATATGTATATATAAAGAAAAACCCTTCTTCGTTCAAATGTTAAAAATTCCTTCTCTTGTGAAAAAAATCAGTACATTATGTCTTTTATTCCATTAAAGGTAAAAGCTTATATTCAGGAATGAAAAATCTAGTATGTTAAAATTTATAGTAATATTTTTTAAAGGCTTGAACCAGAGACTTTCTAATGGGTATGGTCAGGTCGTGTCTTTCAAACAGAATTAGTTTTCAAAATTCCTGTGATGTTAGAGGAAATTGCTCACTACTTTGCTCTTCAAATGGCATGCTTGGCGCTTGAGAAAGATTTTTGAAAGCCTTTATTTGATTCTTGACAGCTGTGCATTCTTCTAGGCTGCCAGATGAGACTCTATCTTGTCTAAATGTAAATACCTGGTTACTTCACTCTCTGTCATGGAGGGCAGTTTATTCTTTTTGTAGGAAGCTTTGATTTTCAAGGAAGAAGAGACTAAGGGCCTTCATTAGCAGGCAGGCTTCAAACTGTTTCCAGACCCTTTGTTTACTTCTATAGAGCAGACTTTGTTTTCATGCCCAGTAAGTTTGACAAAGCAAGAAAATAAGTCCAGTAAGTGGGTCGCAGACACAGGTGGGAGCCACTCTGGTTTTGGAAAGTACCAAAGTGCTGCTGTCCTATGATTATGGACACCAATGGGTCAGTTGGGGAGCACCCAGGCTTCCCCTTTGTCCTGGGCAATTAGGGTCACAGCGTGCTCATTTCAGCAGGTGGGGAAGGGCTGGGATAGAAGAAGCAATTTTGACTTAGTCATGTACAATCTGAACAGCTTGGATAAGGGAACCTTAGAAATGCCTCTAATAAAACACACATGTCATATACATACTCATAAGGCCATTAAGTGCTTGTGTTTTGTTTGGGGGGGAGTATGAAATTGCACAATTTATGCTGTCATTTCATTTCTGCAGCACATCTAGAGAAGTGTCTAGGTGTTTCTCCTAATATCTCCATTGCAACTTCCAAATCATAGTCTTCCTGTGTTAGCTGAAAGCATTAAAACCAGAAATTACCATAATAGTGCTATTTACCCCTCATTTATGGAGCTACTAGTGTTATTTTTCTACTGACTTTACAGAATGCATTTCAACCAGCAGTACTTCTGGTCCAGTTGATGAAACTCAATTGTACTTAAAAGACACAGTTGGGCATTGTATCAGAAGACTAAACCAGCAGGCTTGTCATTTCACAAAAGGGACTTCTAGAGTTTGCAGTCCCTGTAATCGGAGAGTATTTCATTTGGTATTGGAGGCTGTGGGCTAATGCCTTATTTCACAGCTAATCATCCCCATGTGCTTATGTAACTGGACCAGTGTTTGAGTGAGGACTGTACATTTCAGCAGCACTACAAACTAGATGTAAGGAATTCTATTTCACTTTATGTAAAAACCGACCTGAAAGTGGAGGGTGGGTGGGATATAACCCTTAAAGAGTTGCTTAGCCTGAACTGAAAGGTTGAAAGAATAAAGTGGGGTGTGTGTGTGTGTGTGTGTGTGAGAGAGAGAGAGAGAGAGAGAGAGAGATAACCCTGAGGTTCTTAGAGCACTTTTACTTCATTGATGCTTTTATTCTCAGCCACGGTGCTAGGAGATTCTCTCTGAACTCACAAGCAGCCTTCATTATGGTGTTTGTGTCACTGCCACGGGGTCTCTGCATTATTTATCCCAGTCTGCTATACCCATCGAGCTTTCTGGGAATATTTTCAGATGGAATCACTAATTAGCACATATGTGGAAACTTCTCAAAGCAGTTAGGCCCCCTTCTCATTACTTTTTAATTCTTTTTCCTATTTGCCTAATGTATGTCAAAGATAAAATTTTAAAAGAAGAGTTGGGGTAATTTTGAGACCAAAAGGCACACATTCCATGGGAAAATAATTAGTCAAGCAAGAGACCATTTACACGTTCAGAAAGAAAACCTTTCGAATACGTCCTAACAGAGACGTATTTGAAGTTGGTTTGGCCTGTACAGTGATCTTTGGAGTGTTATTAGTTAACCCCTAGGAAAGCTTTCCACGATTGCCTTGCAATTATTTTAACAATCTTGTAAACTGTGTCTTTGTTTATCAGTGCACATCTTGACATTGCCAAACCATGCTGCCGCTTCCTGGGACTACCTTACTTTGCTTTGAACTCTACATTTTGGGAACAGTGTATTCCCCATTAAATCATAGTTCACATATGTAAGGACTTGTCTTAATTTTGTTTTCATCTGAAAACACTGGGAATAATGTGAAAACAAGGTTTCTGTATCTTTGCATCTCCTTTCCTAGCACCCCCACCCCCATCATTCTTTGTCAGAATGAAACTATTGCTATATCATACAGCAAATGCATGGCATGTAATGTGAATTCATAGGCAATAGTATTTTTAAGATGTCAGAAAAATATGGGTTCAGCCAGAAGAGGAAATGCTTTCACTGGGGGTGGGTACTCACAAGAATATTTAACATTTGATCGTCACAAAAACAGACCTCTTAACCAAAGAATTCCGACTTGGCAAAACTAGTTGAATTAGATAGGATGTTATTTTCTGAGTAACATAAGCCTATCAAGTATGTGGTTTGTAAGTAGAGCAACATGGTATGTATGTGTACGTGTGTGTGCGCGAGCGCGCACGTGTGCGTGTGTGTGCGTGTGTGTGTGTGTGTGTGTGTGTGTATGTGCACATAAAACATTGAAGGCTCTCTAAGGGATTTGCCCCATAGTTTATTTATTGCAGTTGTATTTATTTTCTGGATAACTCTGTGCAAATAAATGTGGAAAACCAAATACATGTGGAGAACTATTAAGGATTTCTCTGCAGAAGTCTAAGGCCAAATAATATTTTATAGATGGTGGAATTTAATTCGGGTATAAAATGCATAGTGAAAATATAAAATAAAATAAAATGCATAATGATTTGATAAAGTAGCCAAATTACAATTGCTATCTGGAAAATCTAGCAAATGACATTCATTGAGATTTTTTTTAAAACTACTCTCAATAGCTTCTTTTTTTTGCATTGTATTTCTAGAATCTAATATCTAGCATTTAAAGCTCAGTCTCAATGGAGATTTAATATTTGCTTATTTATTATTATCTTAAAGCAGTGCCGACATATCTTGGAAGGGGACAGCATTTGAACAAATATGCCAATTCCCAACATTGGAGGGTGGCTGCCTATGGACTAAGGGAAAAATGCGTAGGGATATCAGAGTAATATCTGCCTTTGTTACACTAATGAGTTGGGTGGCAGTAACTATACATGTGTCAGGCATTTTCCATCCCTCATCTAAAAATTTATACTCAATGGCAAGAGTTCCATTTTAACAGCTGAGTTACAGATGAAAAACTATGCAGCGTTTTGTTCCAAATTTAAGCCAATTCAAGATGCTCTAAATTTGTGCTATCCAATATGGTAGCCATCAGCTAAATGTGGGTACTGAACAGTGGAAATATATGACTAGTCCAAATTGAGGTGTGCTGTGGCTATAAAAATACATATTGGGTTTCAAAGACTTGGAATGAAAAAAGAACATAAATATCATTACATTTTTTGGTAAATGCTTAAATGGTAATATTTTGGGTACATGAGTCAATTAAGTATATCATTAAAATTAATTCCATCTATTTCTTTTTACTTTTTTTTTCAATGTGGCTCCTAAAAACTTGAAATTGTACAAGTGGCTCACGTTTCTGGCTCACATTGTATTTCTATTGGATAGTGCTACTCTAAATTAACATCTCCTTTCATTAGTTCTAGTATCTAAATATTTTAAACTTTAAATACTGTGGTTTCTTTTCTACAAATCTATGGAAAGAAATTCTTAATATTTTTTCAAAAATTTTAACTACTTTTCCAGGCTGCTTTTGGCCTTTTGGTCTTTGTTCTTATTCTTCTATTGGGAATCCCGATGTGCCCACCCTAGTCATTTAGTAAAAGTCCACTCACTTATTTTCAATACTTGCCGCAAGCATCACTGTGGTATAACCCAAAAGGCCCCATGTTCTGTGGTGCCTCGACCTCTGGTGAGTTTGGGAGGGCCTCAGATGACCTAACTCCAAGTGCCCTTCCTCCTCTGCTCCTGTATATAAAGTCCTCTAGGTAAGTATAGTCACTGCTTATCCCTGAGGGGTGGATTCAATTCCCTGCCAGTCTCAAAATTATTCAAACAAGCCAGTCACATCCTCCCGTGGGAACCAGGGGACGCCTTATCCTCTTGATACGACAAGGCCTCTCACCATTCCTGGCTGTTCACCCCACTCCAGAGCACAAACTCCATGTGACCCTGCATGGCATGCAGTGTGCTCACTTGGGCTGTGAGTACATGTGACTAATAAGCTGCTGTCAACCTATCTGTCCAGTGTCTGGTGTTGTCAACCACGCTTTTAACCTCAATGGCAGGATTTCTCTCTCACCAACAGGGTGAATAGGAGGTGATTAAAATAACTACCTTTTCTCATAAGCTTTTTACATCTCCCCTCTTTCAAGGTAGAATGGGTCATTTCCTAGCCAGGTATGGTGGCACATAACTGTGATTCCTCGGTCTTGGGATGCTGAAGCAGAGTATCCATGACTTTGAGGCCAGCCTGGGCAATATAGCAAGATTCAGTCTCAAAACAAAAATAACAAAGCGTAAAAACACAATAAAAATTGACCACCCCCTCCTATGTTATTCTCTCTGTATACTGTACACCCTTCTGTCTTACACCCAGGTCACCTGATGGTGGTAATTTGCATATGCATCTATACCCGATTAGAAACTGAAAGCTCTTTGAAAATAGCAGCATTTTCTCCTGTGTTTTCTATTTCTGGTTCCAAGAACAGTACCTGGTCCATAGTGGTTATTCAGTAAAAATTCCACGAATGAATGAATTTGATAACCAGGGATCTCCCCTAGTCCAGGTTTGATCCAAAACTATCTCCTTCACTGATGTTCATGGCCTCGGGCCTGATGACCTTCAGGATTCAGAAGAGACAATTCAGCATTTGTATTTCTCGGCTTTAGTTTCTATCTCAGTCTGCAGACTGTCCTCCATTTAGAATTAAATTAAGTTAAAAAGAAAGTGCAAGTACCTTGCTTGAAAATCCCTTCCGTTTGCCTGGCGATTTAATTTTCAGCCCAGATATGATCTGGCCTCCCTGGTGGCGGGTGTCTGCTTTTCATTTGCTGGGTGTTGTTCACGGGCCTAGGACATTTGCTAACTCGAGTCACAGGATGTGCCTCCCAGCCTGCTGCAGTTGCTCTGCTTCAAGGAGGAAGGCGCTGTCTGTTCTGTGAAGCGTCCTGCATTATTTTTTAAACTTGTTGCCTTTGATACATACCCAAGCTCCACACATTTTTTCCCCTTAATTTTAAACCCACGTACACTTCAAGAGAAATTGAATCCATATGTTTCTGATTCATTTACACACAACTCATCAAAATGTTGTTTTAAAAGAGCTAAACTCAAATCCCACAGGGCTGAGTGGGTTCCAGACTTGGCTGAAGGCTCTTGCTTCCTTGATCATGGCTGGCTGGATATGCTCACACCAGCCACAGTGAAATAGGAGCCCGCACACCTCCCAGAACCTGCACTGAATAGCACCTTTCTTCACAGTTCAGATAGAGCCCAGTGAAGTCCTACCTGGCAGTCAGCTTCTTTTGCTTGACTGCCATGCTTGAGCTTTTTGGAATACAGAAAACCAGCAGGAAAAGGATCTCTTTCGTTGTTTGAGCCAAATTGGAATCATCAGAAATCATCTAGGGAAGCTATTTATGTATGTTTTTGTGTGATCGTGGACTTACAAAATGTGAGCTGGCAAGGACCCTGCAAAATCATGCTCCTTCCTTCAAACAAGTCTCAGAAAACTACTAAGCAAACAGTAAAGCAATCCTAATTACTGCCACAAGAAATGTTGTAAAGCAAAGGCCAGCTCTTATTTCCTTTCAGGTAATTCTGACCAAAGCTCAACAACTCTCCGTGTCAGTAACTGTCAAAATTTTGATACATATGCAAGGTTTATGTTCCTGCCCACAACCAAATTCTTGAGGTTCCACTAGAATGAACCATGAAATTGGCCCATCGTGCCTTTTGGTTCCCAATAACTATTGAAATGAAGGCAGAGCCTGGCAAGGCAGCCAGCCCTGACATGCATGGTCTGGGTCAGAACTGCTGCCTTCTGCTCGTGTTGATCAGGTAGCTCACTTGCAATGGTTTGAAGGAGCTCTCACACGTTTTCACCATGAAAACTTCCAAAGCAATCAGCTTTCAAAACCAGGTTTGGGGTTCTATCCTTTTATTGCCAATATGAAAAATAGGAATACCAGGTGTTTCATGAATCATTAAAAGGTCAGCTAGGTAGCTGAGACACACACTTGGGGGTTAAAATTATTTAACCCCCAAGAGGGCTCAAGGCTCTGAAAGCAGTGCATTTGCTATTTGGTAGAGCAGCTCCTAACTCAGCAGTCTCAGTTGACACCCAAGAAGAACATTCCAATAGATTTTTGATTAAAGCCAATGAATGCAACTGCTCTGAAATGACGGGGTCTCATTAATATCAAGAAGTTTGTTAGTTGGCACCAAAATGGCATAAGGCACTCAGTTAAATTCCTGCTTTTTCCAGGGGCAAATAGCCCAGCTTAATTAGCCTGGGGCTTAAAGTCCACAATCTCTGCCAACATAAAACAAAGGTACCCTCATGGGTTCACAAACCCCTGACAGATGTTTCTTTACAAAAACACACAGGCCAAACATCCTTGAAAGCCTTAAATGTGTGATGTTCTTTCTCTCTCTCTCCCTCTCTCTCTCTCTCTTCTGTCTCTACATTGTTAATTTACTCCTTTTACTAAAGTCCATACAAAGTACTCTGCTGGGCTCAGACCCTAAGACAATGTTGTATGGATATATTTGGGGGTTTGAAAAATTGTTCATTATTGTTTTTATTTTTCACTCTTTTCTCTCTCTAAGATTAGAACTGCTTATGGTCATGGAATAGTCCTCGGAATGATTCTATTAAGGCATCCTAGTATGATCTGAATTTATTATGCTGGGTTGATTGTTGTGGCTAATCAAAGCACAGTGGGATTTGTGACAAGCATGTACTTTTTTTTTTTCATTTAAAAAAATTTTAAATCTGTTTTTTTTTTGCAGCGCATAGTTGCATATGTGATGCTAGGGACTGAACCTGGGT
This sequence comes from Aplodontia rufa, assembly GCA_004027875.1. NCBI lineage: Eukaryota > Metazoa > Chordata > Mammalia > Rodentia > Aplodontiidae > Aplodontia > Aplodontia rufa. The sequence continues at coordinate 193,994 of PVKS010000262.1, forward strand.
TCTCATGCATGCCAGGAAATTGCTCTACTGATGAGCCCCTCTCTAGCCTGCAACAGTGTACTTTATAGAGTTTTTATATAGTCAGTAGAGGTAGCTTTCAAAATGAGCTGAATTGCTTAGTACATTCATTTCTAAGCATCTAGAGTCTGGATAAAGAAACTTAACTTTCATTTATTTTACTCTAAATTGTGCATTTGAGAGAAAACTTTCAACCTTTGAGTTCCTTAGCATAATACTCTCCATTCCCATCCATTTAATGGCGAATTAGGGAAAGGGGGAGGGAAGAATAAGATTTCATAAAGAACCAATCAAACACAAATTAACAGATAAGTGCAAGAAATTCTAGTAGAGTAGAAAAGGAGAAGAGACCGGAGGGAGGATGGGAAGAGAAAAATGGGAGCCATGCACTGAAATTGATTTCCATGCGTGTACAAGTTTGTCAGGATGAACCCAACTACTATGTATAACCATAAAGCTATAATAAAACAAATAAAAGAAACATTTTCACAAGATCTTACCATAATTATAAAAAGGCACAGGATTTGTGTTTCAGCCTTTCTTTTGGAAGGATAATAATAACACAAATATTGGTAGTTATCACCTGTAGTACCCTGATGTCTGTTCAGACCCGTGCTCAATATTTTCTTTATTTTATTTTCCTAAATAAAGATAAACAGGTGAGGTGGGCGCTGAGGTTCAAAGTCAGACAAGGAAATTGAGGTTCACAGGACTTGGGTCATTTGTTCAAGACCACAGGACTAGTAAACCGAAGAAGAGAGATGCAGATTCAAGCTTGTCTGATTCCAAAGCATTCAGGGAAATTAGAAATAAAATGAATAAAGGTAGCTTCAGAAATATTAAGCAATGTGGGGAGTACTATGTATCATGTTTTGAGCATTTGAAAACATTGCATAAGAAACAAGGACTTTCACAAAGTTTAGGGGATTGCTTTTTGGGTGAATATTGTGAGGCAAATAACCAGGAAATGGCTGAAAAACTACCTGTTCTTCCTGATCTTGGGTGTCCCCCTCTCACTTTCTCACAGTGTCTTCCTTTTAAAATTTTTTTTTAGCACCCTTCATGTGCTGTATTTTTGTTTCTAGTTTTTTTCTCTCCTACCAGACTTTACTGCCCTCCAGGGAAGGGATGGTGTCCTTTGATATTCCCAGTGGCTAGGACAGAACATGGGGTGGGATGGAGGCCATCCGGTGGGTATGTAGTGAATGAGGTCATCGAAGAAGCTGATCAGCAGTCCAGGAAGCATGATAAAGGGAGAGGGAAAGGAAGAGTAGGACAGCCCCTGGAGGGTTTTGGTGGTCGATCAATCAAACTTGAGAGCTGATTAGTACTGGGGACTTTCATGAGATGTGGAGCCAGGGATGGACACTTACGTGTAGTTTAACACCGTCACTTTTTTTTCCATTTTGAAAAGCCACTTTGTGCATAATGCACAGGATGGGCTGGGGAAGGGAGCAGTATAGCAGTACATGCTTACAATATCTGGCTTGGGAATGGTTCCTCTGATGGCCACAAGGCAAGTTCTTCACATTTCACCCTGTTGCTCTCACCAGGAGCCCTGTGAAGACATGCTTTTCTCCTAACCAGGACAAGCAAACTAGACCTAACATAGCCAAGACACACTGGGGAAAGAAGGCACGCAAAGCTTTCTTGGCCTCGGTGCATATCACTGTCGGAGCACAGTGATATGCGATGGCTCCTTTGTAGTCCCTGCCTAAGGGGACAGTCCCATAGAAGCAAGTGGTCTGCAAGGGAGGTGTATGCCCACCAGGCTCAAAGGATCATGCAAGACCACAGCTGCCCATTTTATTTATGCTTTCTGGTGTCACCTCAGTTCCAGCCACATAGGGTCACAGTATAGCCCCTCTTGCTTTCCCAGGAGAAATTTAGAGAATACCTGATAAGAATTTGGAGTTTGCTTCTATAGGGGTATCCAATAAAGGCTTGCAATTTACAAAGGATGTTTGTTCCAAAGGTGTTTGGAATACAAATAATGAGGAAGGTACTCGGTTTTACATCCTGACTTCTATTCTGGGTAGCTAAAGGACACCGGGCAAGTTACTGAAAGGTTGGACCTTTAAGTGCCTCATCTGTAAAACCACCTCACAGTGGTGTTTTGAACATTAAATGAGAAAACACATGTAAAGTGCCTACAATAGTTCCCGATATTGTATTTATTATATTTTCATTATTTGGGGGGTTCTAACTCCTACACCTAAGGGGCCTTATGCAGAGGGTAAAAGATCCTGCTTTGGTTAAGGATGGGACTAGCCAAGGAGAGAGCCATAGAATTTGGGATATTTCCCAGCCACTGGCATAGAAGGACAGGCCCAATATATCTTCCAAAAATAAAGCTCTGTGAGCATCTAGAGAAGCCCTGTGTGGTAAAGGGGATTTTTACTACAGAAATCACCCACTTGTGAGTACTGATGGGCATGCTATTGGGAGTGAAGATTAGGAACGGGATACACATAGAAAGCAGTTTGTTGAAATTTTTGCCACCCCAAAGTGAACAATAGAGGTCCTGGAGCGACCAGGCCCCATTCTCTCTGTTACTTACACCACCCAAGGGGCATGCTGCCGGGGGCAGGGGGATATGTACCTTGCTGTATCCATCATTCCTTCCTGGTATCCTCATACTATGAGGACAAGGAGTTTATGATTCACTTTTTTATTATGATAAAATACACATAACAAAAATCTTATCATTTTAAAGTGTACAATTTTGTGGTGTTTTGTACACATAACTACCTAATTCCAAAGCTTTTTCATTACTTAAAATGGAAATCATGTATCTATTAACCAGTCACTCCATTTTCCCCTCCCTCTAGTCTCTAGAAACCACAAATCTGCTTTTTGTCACTATGGATTTGACTATTTTGGACATTTCATGCAAATGGGTTCATATAATATGTGGCTTTCTGTGTCTACCATCTTTCCAAAGCAAAATACCTTCAAGACTCATTCAAGTTGTAGCATGTGTCAGTAGCTCGTTATTTTATGGCTGAATAATACGACATGAATTACCACACTTTGCTTATCCATTCATCATGACTGGGTTTGTGAGGAATTGGGCCTCCTTTCTCTTTAGACAAAAATGGTCAATGGGTGCCAAGTGGGCCCTTATTATCAGACTTTTCAATCTTTACAGAGTCAGCAGAAATCCATCTGAGATTAGAAAGAAATGTAAATGTGGTGCACCATTTTAAAATGCATCATTAGTATATTACAGCTATACATGATAATGGGGTACATTTTGACATCATCTTGCGTGTGTAGAATTTAATTTGTTCCATTTCAGTCCCCAGTGTGGACCATTTTATGTGCGTTAAAGAAAAAATGTGATTTTGCAAAATCTGACTCTTGGGCTACCATTAAGACTTCTGGTCTCCCTTCAACATAAACAGATTCTCTTGGTGATATATTCTAGGTCATTTGTCTTTATTTCATTATCAGACAGATTTTTTCCAGCATCTTTTTGTGCAGATGGCCCAGTACCTTGCCTTGCAATTGAAACTATCTGTAACATTTGTGGAGAAAGTGTTATCTAACCTTTGGGCTATATGCACTATTAAGAAAATCATCAGTTCTTATTAAGAACTTATTTATTTAGACAAAAAAAGAGAGATCAAAACCCCGCTATGCCATCCTTTGTTAAAAATGAATGCTGTTGGCTGGTCCCAGCACAGTCTTTTGGTACAATCCAATTGACACCCCTTACTTTCAGAACACAGTACATGACACAGGCGGACAAGCAAACATAATTAAACACTGGCCCAGATAGGGTTTTCCTTAATTAGTTGTGAGTTTCTATAATGAAAATACCTGGAGATTTATCTGACTTCAAAGTCCCATTAAAGCTGTGCTGCTTTTGTTGCTTTGAAAATTTGGGAGTTTAGGACTCCTCGCCTCATGGTTCTTAATGATGATAATTATATGATATGCTTAAAAGTGCTTTTGATCTTGGCCTCTCAAAGCACTCAAGTGAGGCACCAATTCCCTCAATCCCACTCTGAGGCAGGCCTTCCTTGTTTACGGGCAATGTGTGCTGACATGTATGTCACAGCCATTGCTGCTTCGGAGAGAATCTGCCAACAGCATCAGTGAAAATGCACCGTTCCACAGCTGCACTCTCCATTAATTTGCTGAAGTAATCCTAACACCTCACTCTTATATAATGTTATTCATGACCCTTTATCTCATTTAAACACTAACAAAAAGTTCATGGAGGAACCAAATTACACAGCACCCGTCAAACCTAATGGGTCATGAAATTTCTCCCGTCTTCCTTTTTTCTCCTTTGGCAGTTCACCAAACAGGTGACAGGTGAGCTAGAAAAACCTTACCTCAAACTACAAGGAGCAATTCCCTAACTTTCCTGCGTGCCCCAACCTTGTTAATAAAATAATTCACAGAGTACAGTGAATTTCATCATGCATCTGTAACTGATTTGTAGATTGGTTCTTTGTCAGAATGCTGGATTCTAAGATTTCTTCATTCCTTAGGTGGGCTTCAAATAGAAATTAATATCTATTATGGAAAAGTGAGTGAATAATTTTATGATTAATGATTGGTCCTGATGCTGTCTTTCCAAGGATATAAACTCTCTTATGAGCAGGTGGAAATGAATTGAGTGAGATTCTCTTCTGACTGCTACTTGAGTTGATTTATCTTTACCTAAAATAGTTCAATAAGTAGTAGATTTGAACAAATGGCTTTTGAGTTTCATTTGGAACATTTTCTCAAAAACCATACAGAAAATAACTTGATGTGTTGACATTAGGAATGAAACACAAAGAGCATACTCGCTTTTCCACAAGTGGATCCTGGAATGAGGTGCCATCCTCTGAGTGCAGCCCTGCCCTTGGGGCTGAGTGTGAAAAACACATGGAATCATGGACTTCTGGTGCATTTGGTGAAAAAAATGATGTCAGCAAAGCATACTCATTTTGCAGATCCAGATACATAAAAAAGTTGCAGAATCAAATAAGTTCAAGAACTAAATAAAGTATAAAAAACAAACACAGATCTCATTTAAAATGTGCTAAAATTCAACAACAATGTGATTGTTGTAATTATTCCACCCTGATCTGAAATCTGCTCAGTTTAAATCTCGAAGATGCCCACATGCTATTTTCCATTTAGGGAGGGGTTTGTAAAGTTAGGACAAGGGGACGATGGCTAAAGGTTACTACATTCTCCTTTACTACATGCCGGAGCTGTTTTCAGCTCCCTGGGTGCGAGCTTCGTACCAGCCATGTAATAAGAATGCATAAACTGAGACTGAGAAATGTTAACTAAGTTGCTAGAGTATGATGTTAACAAAAGAGCCAAGATTATTACTCAAAGTTGTGTAAAGCCAAACCTTACATTCTTACCTAGTAGATGATTCTTCCTAGAGGATGCAATTTTAGCAGGAAGACAGGAGACCTGGAGCCAATAATGGTCATGGAAGAAAAATCCATCTTGTATTTCTTCCACGGAGAGGTAAACACACATGGAGATACACACGTGCGCTCACATGCACACGTGCACACACACACACACACATGGGTGGAGAGAATGCCATTATATTTTGTAAAGTAAGGAAGACTTGGTAGACTAGCCTAAGGTTCTAAAGATATCATGGTGGGTGTTAAATGAATACTCTAAATACAGCCAGTAATCAAATATCAGATATAATAGCACAGACACTTTTTGATTTTTGGTCATTCTGCTCTCCGAAGTAGCAAGGCTCTGAGTTAGTAAAGACAATTCAGATTTGGAAACGTGTGAAGACAAGCCCTTGCAAGGTGATGGAGTTTTGTTCAACGGGCTCTCCTCAGGATTCAGTGTGTGCTTTGCTTCTTGTTTCTGACTAGTTAAGATTCAGACTCTGTGAAGACAAGCATTAACTTGGAGAATCTCATGTAGGAGAGATGAAATTGATTACTGTCCACAGAGAAGATGATCCCAGATGTTCCAATTTTATGGCCTTGAAAGACATGACCAGGTTTGTCCTTAGCTTTCAAACATCTCCACATGCCTTTCCTGAGTGACTAGACAAAGTCTGGCCTCAGATTCACTTTAAGCCAGCTTCAACACCTTGCTGGTTTCCCCAAGAATGAGGTGAATGAATTTTTGACATGTGCTAACATTTTCTTTGTAGAGAAATCGTGTTTTTAACTTTTTTTGAAAATTAAGATTTGACATGTGAGAATGCTGGATAGGTGAAATGGTTAATTCTGAGCTAAGATTTTAAAGAAGGCCCCAGGATGAATAAAAAGTAGATCTCTCTGATTTAAACACTGTTTAAGCGCGTCTAGCTTGGACCCTAGCACTATGTTAGCTTCCACCTCTGCTTGGGCAGGACCTAGACGCTTTGCTGAAGACCGGAAGCACCATGTACGATGTGCCCCGATTGCAGAAGAGCTGCCTCTTCCTTCTGATGTTTTCCTAAACAAACAGAAGAAGACCCTCCTACCATTTCTTACTGTTTAGTACTAAATAGATGATAACGAAGCTGGTGTGCAGCTTGTATTCCAACAGAGAGGAGTGTGATGCTGTTGTTTGAGGAAGTCAAAGGTCAAATTATTCCATCAGTCACTTGGGTTGACCTATGTGGCATCTTCATGGCAGTGTGGTCTGTGGGGGAGCATGGCCCTCCTAACGCGCTATTGATTCAAAAAGGCAAGAGACACTTTGTGTGAATGATGCAAAATTCTTTAGATTTTCTTTTTTACATTGCTAAATCTTTTTGGTAGCAACCTATTGTGTTTTTAATTGAGAAACAGAATTAGACTTGCCAGAGTTTACTGAGTATGCCAACTTTCACTACATATTTCATTCGTTGGATGTTGAATAACATATAAGCTCTGTGAGACCTTGCTTTGTTCACCATTGTATTCACAGCACCTGGAACAGTGCTGATGCACTTAGAATGCACTTGATCGATAGTGCAACTCAGTACACACGAAGATATTTTTTTCACTGTGGGATATATTTTAATTTATAAATTTGGAAGTTCCAAACATATACAAAGAAGTAACAAGAGAATTAATGAATTTCTGTGCACATCACCCAGGTTCAATAGTTATCAACATCCTGCCATTCCTCTTCCATCCATATACTTCTTCCCACTTATACTAAAACCTTTGAATAAACGAAAACTTCTCTTTTACATGGGTGCAGATACCACACTAGATTTTCCATGACAGGTTGCTGTGATTTGCAATTGCTGCTAATTTTGTTTTAGAATTATAAATTATTGTTGCTTTAGTTCATCATTACTAATTTTAGTATGATTTGGGTTGTTTGGTGAACCCTACAATATGTAGCTCTGCGCATTTGCATCAACATTGTTTTGGTCTGTAATTTTCCATTAACTAGATTTTAAGACACAGCAGCAGCAAGGTCAAGGGTAAATCATCTATACATTTAGAGATACAGCAGACATACACATGTGCCATCTGACAGATTTTGCTGCCTTCATTCTCATGCCTCTACATTTGCTGTAATCAAATAAAAATGCACCATGAAAGTAAGTGTTACAAAAGTGCTAGGCTATTTTTAACTTTATATCATCATTTTATAATATAAAACTGTGTGGGTTTATAATGAACTTAATTTTTTGCATCATCTTCTTTTCTTAATTGTTGAATTTTTTACTCATGGAAAATTAGGAATAGGTAGGAATGGCGGGCATGGATCTTTGGCCTGCTTAAATGGACTATGATGTCTTCTACCCCACCTAAACTGTGATCACACAACAGTGAGAATCACTGCTTCAGAGCTAATGTTTATATTTTTAAACTCTGTCCACAAGCACTAAATATCAAGAAACATGAGGTCTTCAAAGAATACCTTCATGTTCACCTTACTTCTGCCTTTTTATTCTCTTTTGTATTAGTTTCCTGCAGCTGCTATAACAAATCAGCACAACTTCATAAATTAAAACATCAGAAATCTATTCTTTTGCAATTCTGGAGACCAGAAGTCTGCAAACAAGCTGTTGGCAGGATTGGTTGCTCCTGGAGGTGCTGAGAAAGGCTGTTTCGTTCCTCTCTGCAGCTTGTGATGGCTGCTGGCAATCCTTAGCTTCCCTCGGCTTGTGCATCCATCACTCAGGTTCTTCTTTCATCTTTGCATGGTGTTCTTTCCTGTATGTTTGTGTTGATGTCCAAATTTTCTCTTCTTATGAGACCTTCACTACTCCAGTATGAACTCATCAAAACTGTATTACATTTACAAATTCTGCATTTTCAAGTATTGTCACATGCACAGGGACAGGAGATTAGGACTTGAACAGATCTTTTTGGGTGATATTTCACAATCTACCACATCTTTATTGATTTTTTTTCCTGGCATTAATTGACTTGGCTCTGTGTCCTGTCTTCCTATCCTCAATTAGCCCATTGGGTTTGGTGAGCTAGTGTTTGAAGACCTCCTGGGACTGTCCAGCTTGATGCTCATCCAGCATCTTTGAACCTACACAGATCTAAGGTAGAAATGTGCTTGCAGAATAGACTCTTTGTAAATGTCTGCTGGTATGACTCAGTGGATTTTAAAGTCTCCAAGTGATATTTTTCTTATTTGGAAAAATAAACATGGCTGGGGCTGGAGCAGTGACTTAGCAGTTGCCATACTTGCCTGGCATGCTCAAGGATGCAGGTTCAAACCCCAGCACCATATACACAACTAAGTATCAGAGCAATAAAGGCCACAAGAAAAAATAAATAAAATTGATTCTCTCTTTCTCTCTCTCTCTCTGTCCCTCTCTATAAAAAATGATAAACTTTCCAGATAAACTTGCAAAATTCCACAAATCACAAATGATAAATATATATATATATATGCATATATATATGCACATATATGTATGAATGTATGTATGTATACTTCACGGAAAAAAAGACATATTCTAATGACAAGACAAAGTATATGTTGGTCCATTAATGCAGTTTTCTATTGCTTGGTGCCTTCAAAGTCAAGCAAAGTGGCTCAGGCATGTAACATACCCTATCATATCATTGTATTTGGTTTGGTTTCAGAAAAATCGAACTAAACCACATATATTGCTTTTTCTAGGATGACTATAAGGACATTTTAATTTCTTCTGCTCACTGGTATTATTTAAAAGGATGTTCTAGTTCATCAAAAGGTATCTTTTGAGAACCCAGACAGTGCCTGAAGAATTGAAATTGGACCACCTTGTGCCTATTAGTATATACAAAGCCTGGATATTATGCTTGAAAAAAGTGCTGATATTCTTCACTAGCAGTGGTAGAGGCATAGTTAGAACTTGGTCTCATCATCAGGAGAGATTTATCAAATGCATATTGTCATTTTAGCATTTATTTGCTGCTTTATATGGAAATTATCTACTTATGTCTTTCTATATATTATATTTGAAGGTATTTAGGTAAAGAAACCATGTCTTACTCAATTGTGTATTTTCAGAAGATTGCCAGGTACATGGCCACTTAGTAAATGTTTGCTGAAGTGAATTTTCAAATCCACTAGTCTAGATGAAGCAGAGCAAGGGATCATCCAGAGAGACAGATGGCCTCCTGTATATTGTTCTTCTAAATGCTATCTAAACAAGACAAGATCAAAGTAAGGTTGAGGGTAAAGCCATGGGAAACATATACTAGGCTAATATGAACTAAAAGAAAGTTGTGTAATATGATATGGGACACACAGACTTAAAAGTAAAAACAGTGTTCACATCGAATAATTTTTAGACTGAATATCACAACAAAACAATTAGTAAACTTTACGTAATGAACATGTGTGGAACCCTGTAACCAATAATTTAAGATATTTATATTCTTTTCAAGCACATGTGAAACAGTTCTCAAAAAATACTACACAGTAGGTAATACAAATCTTAATAAATATCCAAGAATAAGAATAATTGACTATATTTTTTACTATAATGGGCTAGTATGAGAAATTAGAAGCCAAAAGTTGCCATACATTTGGAAACTAAAAGAACACGTTTCTAAATAGTGTGTGATTAATGAAAATAGGAAAAGTGTTTAGAATGAAAAGAATATAACTATCAAATATCAAGACTTGTGGGACAAAGCTAAATTAGTGGTTGAGAGGTATTTCTAATGCGAAATGTCTGCGTAAGAAAAGCGAAACATTGAAAATAAGCTAATTTTTTAAGTCAAAAAATTGGAAGAAGGGCATGACGATCAATCTAAAGAAAATATAAAGAAGGAAATTTTATAAATCAACGTAAATTAAAAATGAGAACATTTACAAAGCAATAGAAAATTTTGACAAAAAATAATAATTGATATCTTTGTAAAGCTATAGACATTTTGACAAAAATCAATCAATGAATAATGTAAGAAAATAGAAAATGGTAATATTAGAAATTTGAAAATGGAATACAGCAATCAAATAGAGATGAAATACCCAAAAGTATCCTAATTGTGACATAGCAATAAGTTTTAAATCAATAGCATGTTTTAGAGAAGTTAATAACAGTTATCAAGACAAACCGGGAATTTTTTTGAAAATTTGAATATACTAAGGAATGCATATCAGCAATCAGTAACCAAAAACCTACCATGAAAATGCCACAGGGAGATGGATTCACAGGTGAATTTTCTCTGAAGGAACAAATAACCCTTATCACATTCAAATTGTTTCTGTATAGAGAAAAACTGGAAAGTCTTTTTATAGTCCTTTTGTAATAATCTTTCTGTCAGATCTAGACGAGATAAAGAAGGTAAATTTTAAATTGACCTCATCTATAATAGACAGCTCAAACTTGAGCATTTACTATTTTGATATCAGTACCATATGTATTATCATCTAAGTCATGAAGTGGGAACTATTCTTGACTCTGATTGTAAGGTGAGAAAACTGAGGTATTAACTGGTTTAGATGAGTAGCTTGTCTAAGATTGTAGCTAATAAATGGTAGAACTTGGATTTTAAAGCCAAAAAATCTTAATTTAACTGAATCAACTCCAGAGATGTGTATGCAATGTATATGTATGGTTTATAATATCAAAGAAGGGAAAAGAATTATATTCAAAACAAAAAGAAAATATGATGACTATAATTATCATTCTAGGTCAATTCTGTTCTAGAAGCTTTATTCAACATGATAAAATGAAAAAACTAGTAAGACATCTATGAATTGGAAAGCAAATAATAAAAATTATTATTATTCACACAAGACATGATTGTCTACACAGAAAAAATTATTGGGATCTACAAAACATTAGAACTTAAGAATTCAGCAATGATGCCCAATATATGAGCCACATAAAAGGTAACTTATGCATAAACCACATAAAATTATTCGTGTTGCTATAACCAAAAATAGAGAATTAGAAAACATAGTTTTACAAAAGAAAAATATTAAAAATCATGATTGCAAAGAATATTTAATGGCATGGGGAAATGGAAAAACAATTATGATTTAATGTTAAGTGAAAAAACAAAATTATATTTGTGTCTATATCATAATTTTGCTTAAAATACACATAAAGCCCTGTATTTCATGGGTCTGGGTTGTGATTTCCTGGTCCACATTTATGAAGTCCAATAAAATGTCAAATGAGTCACAGGAATGCTAGTGATCTTTTTACTTCACAATTTCCTGCATTTTCAAGTGTTTATATTAAACCATATTTTGAAAATCAGTAAAAGTCTTATGAAAAAAATTTAGCTGGCTGTGCTAAAGAGAGCCTAAAGAAAAGTTTTGGGCAAATGTTTTTGGTAAAGATGGCAGAGGTTCTAGTGAGGACTTGCTGGGAGTGCTCGTTCAGAAACTGGAAAGGTAAACCCCCCAAATTACAAAGGCTACAATTCCAATACCATATCAAAACAATGGAATTAGTGATAGAGAGACTAAGTGGTACCTTAAAATAGTTCTTATTTCCACACTTTACAATGTTAGCTAAATGATTTTGTGCACTGGCCCAAGGACCAAAGAGAAGCAAACCATGGACTTAGTCAAGTCAATCGATGGTGATTCTCTTGTTTGTTGTGATTTAAATGCAGGACACAGGGAAATGCCAAATCCACAAAGAGCTTTCCCTCCGTCAATCAGGAGTATAAATCAAGTCTTTTAATGGTAGTTTGATACCTTGATGAGAATTTTGTCCCAAAACTAAATTTATAGAAAAATATTTTTAGATTCTAGATGAAAAATAATTTTACGTGAACTCCAGTGCAGCCTTTTGCCATTGATATTGTTCACGTGTGATCCTCTTGTATTGCAGGGCTCAGCCTGCAGGACAGATGCTAATGAAGATACACATAAATGCCAGGGCTGGGCTGGGGCATTTTTGCTTAGGTAACAGAATATGGTGCTTTAAAGTATGGTTCTTGGCATCAGCTATATGACACCTGGCAAGTCACTCAGGTTTCTGAGAATCAGTAAGTGATTTTATTTGTAAAATGAGAACAAAGACAGTAATCATGTCACAGAATTGTGAGCATTTAAGTAGACAACACACATCAAGAACTTAATTTGACCTGGCACTTATGCAGAGGTCAGCTGTTATTACATAACACAACCTGCTAACCTTCACGTGGCATTCATGCATCCTGGGTAGGTCAATTCAGAAAGAACCATTGGTTTCCTTGTCCTTTCCATATTCTTCAATATTCAGCATATTCCTTTCTCTGAACCTATATGTATTGCAGTTGCACTTATGGATCAAACCTGAGGTTTTTTTCTTTCTTTTTTTTTTGAAAAAATTAAAACTCCTGCAAGTGCATGTTGCCAAAATGAGCTGTGACAATAATATTGTCAATATTCTTAGAAATAAGAATATTGAGTGAAAATCAATTTTTTTAAAGAAAGAGGGATAGTGAAAGAGAGAGAGAAAGAGAGAATCAATTTTATTTAGTTTTTCATGTGGCCTTCATTGCTCCGTGAATCAGTTTTATTTAGTTTTTCATGTGACCTTCATTGCTCCGTGACTTCGTTGTGTATGTGGTGCTGGGGTTCGAACTCGCATACTCGCACATGCCAGGCAAGCGCTGTAACTGCTGAGCCACTGCTCCAGCCCCAACTTTCTGTTTTTATTATAATCTACCAACCTCCATCTCTAATATACCAACCTCCATCTCTAATATAAACAGTTATTCATCTATTAAAATAAAGTAATTGAATGGTCCTAGTGCCTTCCTAAGATGGTGTGTCCCATTCTTTCTCATCTTCTCATGGACTTTGCTCCTATAGTGCCTCACCTTGAGTCTTTTCTATTTTTACTTCTTTTCTCCAAAGACTAAAAAGCTGCTTAAAAAGCTGCCATTAAAACAAAAACAAAAGAAAACAAAACAGAAAAACACACCACCATGCCTGAGTCTGTATCCACCCACCCTGTGTTAGTGTCCCATCTTTGCTCTCCTTTGTAGCTGACCTCTCAAGGATTGCCCATGCATTGAGTCTTCCCTTCCCAGCCTCCCCTCTTTAGCCCATCCAGGCTTTAGTCCCATTGCTATGCTTCACTAGCAACCTTCACCTTATCAAATCCAGCAGTCTGTTATCTGCCTAGTATTGCTTGGCCACAATAGCTTGCTCTTGACTTCAAACTGCTCATTCATTTTTTAAAAGGGAGAGAGTGGGAGTCAGTTTTACTTATGTTTTCATCCAGCCTTTGCTGCTCCCACACTTAGTTGTGTATGTGGTGCTGGGGTTCAAACCTGGGTCCTCGAATTTGCCAGGCACAGGCTCCAATTGCCAAAGCTCTCCTCCAACCCAACCTGCTCACTGAACACATTCTTCTCTTGATTCCTGAGACATCACCCTCTTCTGTTTGCTTTTCCTCCCCCTCCTTCTGGGAACTGAATGTGGGCTTTTCCAGGGTAGGATTCTCAGACTTCTTTACTTCTGCATTGCCGTTCACTCTGTGGGGAATGCATTCCTTTGACTCCTGTGGTTTGAACATCGCAGAACATGAAGGATCCCCAATATCTGTCTCTCCCCTGATCCTTCCCCAGGGCACCAATCCCCTACTCACTATCTTCACTTTAGTGTCTCATGAATTTCAAACTACCCGGTTCCATAATGGAATTCTTGATCCTTTGATTCTTCCTTAATGCTTTTTATTTTTATTTTTTAAAAAAGCTAAATTAGCAGAATATGGTTAAACCATTTGCTCAGGCCAAAAATCTAGGAATCATTTTTGTTTCCTCTGTTTTTTTTTTACTCTCCAAATCGAATCCAGCAGCAAGTAGATCGCTGTTGGCTGCACCTTAAAAATATATTCAGGGGCTGGAGAGATGGATCAGTATTTATAGCACTTGCCAGTCATACGCCGAGACTCAGGTTTGAACCCCCAGCACCACATTCACAACGGATCGTCGGAGCAATGAAAGCCACATGAAAAACTAAAAATAAAATTGATTTTCTCTCTCTCACTATTCCTCTCTCTCTTTTCTCTCTCTCTCTCTCTCTCTCTCTCTCTATATATATATATATATATATATATATTCATTCAGAAAAATATATTCTTGCTACTTCTATTACCATTCTGGTCCAAGCCACCAGCATATTACCTGGACCTCTGAATTAACCTTCTAGCTGGCTGTCCTTCTTTATCCTTAGGCTCACCCAGGATTCTTCTATACCCAGTAGTAACACTTTTAAAATGCAGGTCAGAGCTTGTCAGTCTCCTGCTCAAAACTCATTACTTCCTGTCTCACTTCGTATAAGCTTCTAAACCCTTTCTGTGGCGTACAAGGTCCTACGTGAATTTCTTCCTGCCTGTTTTTCTGTTGTTCCTTCCCATGCTTGCCCTAATGCTTAGTGCATTTCAGCCAGTTAGCCTTCTTGTCGCTGGAACGTCCCACACTTGTTTTTCCTCTGAGAATTTATATCTGTAGTTCCCTCTCCCTGGAGGGCTTTCCCCCCAAGGTCTTTTCACAATCACCATCATTCACCTCCTTGCTCAAAAATGACCTCAGAAAGAACTTTTCAGGCCAAAGGAACAACACCCCAGTTACCGTCCATGTTTATTTGGCTTTATAATATGTATCACTTGCTGAATGTGTATAACTTATTGGATTACTTGCCTATTTCTCCACAAAGACAGAGACATTATCTTACACCCAGATAGGCCCCTATATTTGGCACATGTAAGAGCACTAATAACTCTCAATGGATATAAACAAAAATAGTTCATAAGCACGCGCAGACAGCTGGCTGCCTCTTTTGTAAGGGAGAAAGCCTTTTCCAACATTTAGTGTGAATCTCTCTCATTCTCAGAAAAACTGAGTTAAGGTCATACTGAATGAAAAAAAATCTTGTTTTCTTTTTTCTGTTTCACTGAATACATTAAAACTAATAGGGATGGCCAACTTCAAATGCAAAGAAAAAAAAGTGACCTTTTACAAGGTATCAGTCAAGGGTAATTGTCTTTTCCTCTCCAGCAGAATTTAAATGACCATTCCCTCTTCCTCTCCTCTGGCTCTCCCTCCCTTCACGGTAGTTCATTTAGAAGTTGTAAGACCAGATACCAGGGGCAGGTGCTGGAGGCTGACAAACAGCAGGTATATTATTCCAGGTCACCCTGTAATTTAATATACCAGTAAAATATGTCTGCTGATTTAGAATTGATGGATCATAGGGACCACCTGGAAAGGTAATATCAGCACCCACAAGAAAGACTGATACACAATAACAGAATGCATTTATTAAAGAAATTGGAAGAGTTGGTGTTTCTTTCCATGAAAACTCAAGCAAAAGCAAATCCACAAGTTTAAACAGCCAAAGATGTATGCAGGTGTCTTGTTTAACTTCCTCCATCTGTATGTGGGGAGTGGAAGGTAGAAAACTTAGGACATTTCTCACTGTCCTATAACCAGATGAGAATGCCCTGTGCACGTTGGGTCCTATACCAATCCCTGGACACCATGTGTGATGACTGTCTCCCACCAGAACACCTTCCTCCCCATTGAAAGTATACATGTGTTTCATATTAGCAATATCAAATTACATTGACTTCAGATGGATCGACATCATTCCAACTTTTTCATGAGACTTGTAACTAAAATGCTTAGCATAGCAACTTGATGTGAAGATTCTCTCAACCCATAAGCAAAAATGACTTTGCTGAATTAATCTTCATAAATGGTATCAAGTCATCCTTCCATTTCCATGTGAATAGCTAAGAGACAGTGTAGCATGGAGGTTAGGCACAGACCCTGCAGTCTCATCCCTGGGCCCTCTTCACTTTCTTATCATCAGCACTTACTGGCTTTATGATCTGAGAAAAGGTACTTTGTCCTTTTAAATCTCATTTTTTTCTTTTTCCTGTCTTTTTTTTTTTTTATCATCATGGGCATTTTATTGTTCATCTGGTAAAAAAATTGTGGAATGGATTTGCCTTAAATCTAAATCCTACAATAGAAATTAACTTTAGGTACATCTAAATAGTCACTTGCTTTCCTTTATGTGTCTGTTTTCTTAGTTGTACAATGCTGATAATAAAGTACTTCATAGAGTTTGAAAATATTGGTTGGATTAATGGAAATGATTATATTTGAACAGTATCTGGTGTGTTAAGTGCCACCTGCATGTCACCAAAAAAAGGAAATCTTCAGTGGTCACTTTCCAAGGAGCTGTATCTTACTACACTTAAGAATTTACTACAAGGAGTGTAGTAAATTCATTTAGGTTGTCTTTCTCAGTATATAACTAAATTGCTTACGTCCTAACTACTGAAATTTCCGCAAGTTTGGAATGAAGGAATGCAGTTGTAAACTAATCCTATTGAGTATCTGCATTACCAAAACCAGAGGCAAAAAATAAAGCAAAGCAAAAACTGAGGCAGTATGCCCATTATTTCAACATCTTAGGAAATATCTTTGAACAGTTTGGAAATAGAATCCTGTTCAATATTTTGGCAATAATTTAAAAGAATAATGGGAACTTGCCAAATATCTTGAGATTTTTTTTTTAAAGTAAAGGTATAGCTTAACATTGACAAAAGTTTTGGATACATTTAAATTTTCTCCAAGTAAGAATTTGGTAAAATTCACAAACTTCCTTTACTCCAAAGTTTTGTGAAACAAAGAGAAGCTAAGTCACAGAAAGTTCAGAAACTTATCTAAATTCTTATCATTTGAAAATAAAGCAAATCTGGAACTCAGAAAGCCAAGCCCATTTCTAAAGTATTGTGAACAGATGAAAACATCGACTCTGAAGCTGGAATCGTTGGCTTCAAATCCTAGCTGTGTGACCTTGAAGAAGTTATTCCTCTGTTTCCTTTTCTATGAAGTGAAAATAGCATGTAAGTTTGCTCTGAGAACCTAATGAGTTAGTATTTAGAGTAATGCTTGGCAGATGGTGAGTCCTTACAAATCTTAGTTCTCGTTAATGTCTGAATTTCTATGGAAGAAATTAATTTTTCAAAGGAGTTAACATGAGAAATCAAAATGTAAAGAAGAAGATGATGAAGGAAGAGGTAGAAGAGGAGACAGTGGGGATGGGAAGGAGAAAGAGAAGAAGTGAGGAAAAGGGAAGAGAAGGAAGATAGAGAGGGTGGGAGGGAATCCAACATATTCCCGGTTGTCATAAGTGATTTAATTTTCCCAGTAGTCGATCCTGTAAGGAACACTTGGGAGACACAGGAGGTGCTGAAGAAAAACCAGGATGGTTGGGAAGTTAAGTAAGAGCATGATATTAGACAAAGATCAGCCTCTGATCCTGCAGAGGAGTGCGCTGGAGTAGAAATTGTACTGCATTTTGTTCCAACTCAGGCAAGAGAGCTTTTTTAGTCCTTCGCCTATCAGTTGCTGCCTGACATGCCCTGGCAGGAGTCTAACATCCAGGCACTAAAGTCCTCTGTGCAAACAAGCAAAACTGTCTGCTATTGCAATAACAATTCTCCAAAATCTCCAGTCATAGGTGGGACAGTTAGAAGGAAATGCACAAAGAGAAAACTCAGAAATGTTAAAAAGGCTCTGAGGGACCTGGGTGGAACACCATAGAGTTCTACTATGCAGGACTTGCCCCAGTTAGGCCTGTAACAGAAAACTGGTGATGGGCTTGTAGCTTGAGTTCTGGTGAAGCTCAAGTGGAAAGTGAGGGAGGGCCACCCAGGAGAGCCAGTGCGCAAAGTACGCTTGCTTTCCTGAAGCATAGAAACTGAAACCAAGCATTTCTATAGATTCCATTCCGCAAATAGTCACTGGAGTGACTTGAATGGTTTCCATGATCTGTCAGAGCAATAAGAAACTTTCAAAAGAAAGCAAACCAGTATGTTGGTTGATTTTCAAACGGAAGTTTTAGTTGATTCCATTCTCCCATTTTTTTAATGAGCTCAGTGAGGGAGTGATGTTAATTTTGTCTTGTGTATAACATGTATAACATTTCAGTAGACGATCTGAGTCACACTCCTCACACTCTACATAGTAACAGAACTCATTCAGATTGCGTGTTTTGGTATTTAGGAAGTGGCATCTATATTTATATATTACTATGTATATATAAATACATATGTGTATAGATATAAATATATGTGCATCTACATACTTTTCATTTGCATACACATACATAGATATATGGAGCGATGTATCACAGGCCAGAGTGCAATTCAAGATGAGATTTTTGGATTCAGTTTCTGGTTACCAAGCTGTTTATCAGATTACAGATTCATAATTCTCTGCACTCTAACATTCCTTATCAAACCTAGACAGTCACTAGGCAAATTTCAAAGAGCAATTAGTCTTTTCCTTGATGCCTGAGAGTTTCTGGCAAACTCTAAAATGTCAAGTCATAAAATAGCTAAGAAAATCTAGTTTCAACCTAAGCTATTTGCCATTGCCACTAAGATGAGATTAAGTTAACTTCAGCGAAGTCAGGTGAAGCTGTTTACATAAGTGGTTTTATCATCAGGAAATAACTATATCATGAACAGTCATAAATATGATTATAAACATAATATTATAGCTGAAGCAGGACACCTAGGTTGGAATCTCAGCTCTGACACCTATTATGGATGTTTTGGGGCAAGTCGACTTCTCAGAGCCTCCTCTAATAATACTAATAAATACCTTTTAGAGTAGGTATTTGAATAAAATAAGATGACGTATGAGAGAGTGCTTTATGAACTATCAAGTGCTGCATAGCTATAAAGTTTTAGGATGGTCATAGCCAAAGTCATAATCAAGGTCAAAGTGATAATGGAAATGTCAGACACCTGGCTCCTGATGCTAACAACATATTCTTTAGGCAGCAGCTCTGAGAGCTGGTAGATATAGTCATTGTAAAAAGAAACAGCATTGTATATCAATAAAATTTGCAATGAATAGAAATAGCTTTAAATATTTGTGTCTTTATCGCATTTTCTATTTGCTGCCTTGTTTCCAAGTGGTGTGATATTTATCTTCATAATGATATTATCTATAACTATTTTTTTCTTAAGCTGGAAAACACATTCTAGAGGAGTTGTAATTTTAGTGTATCTTTAACTTATTTTGATTTATGTGAATACTCCTTCTACTTGCCATCTCCGACCAAGACAGCATAAAATTTTAGTCATATTTTCTCCATACTTTGGTGTGGTGGGGGTTTTAGAAATTGGTGCAATGGCACAAAGTTCCTTAGTATTTTTTTATTTTTTATTTTTATTTTTTTAAAAGAGAGAGGGACAGTGAGAGGGAAAGAGAGAGAAAGAGAGAATCATTTTTTATTTAGTTTTTCATGTTGCCCTCATTGCTCAGACACTTCATTGTATATGTGGTGCTGGGGTACGAACCCTTGTCCCTGCACATGCCAGACAGTGCCACAATTGCTGAGCCACCACTCCAGCCCCCACTTAGTATTTTTCTAAACTTCTACAAAACTCATCACCCACGATCGGTCTTGCCCTGCTGGATATTTTTTCAGCTTGAGCCAAGTGTGATCAAGTCCGATGCTCATAAATCTGTGCACATCTGGGCAGGTTATTCAACCTCTTGAGCTTCGCTTTTCTCATCTGTAATCATGAGGCAATGCAAGGCTCTTCCCAGGATCTGATGCTATCAGAGAAGGGGTCAACTTGGTGCTTAGCACAGAGAGGTGTTGATATTTCTTCTCTATCTTCCCTCCTACTTCTTTCTCATCCTACTTTTTTTCTTTCCCTTCATTATGGGTGATATTCAGCAACTCTAGTTCTTCATCCTCTATTTGCTCACTTATTTTTTGAAAGAGAGGACAGAGAGAGAGAGAGAGAGAGAGAGAGAATCAATTTTTATTGAGTTTTTAAAATGGCTTTCATTGCTCTGACACTTAGCTGTGTATGTGGGTACTGGGGTTTGAACCCATGTACTTGTGCATGCCAGGCAAGCTCCATAACCACCAAGCCACCACTACAGCCCCTTGCTTTCTTATTTTATTTTTAAATTAATTTATTAGATGAATATGGAGTTACAATTGAGGGGGAAACATTGTCAAACAATCAAGAACAAATGCACATATACTTAGTTATCCAAGGCTAATGCCATGACATGGATGCCCAGCTTGGTTTCCCCATGTTGCTGTCTCCCCCAGAAGAACCCCTGAGTGAAATGGATATCTTGTGGAGGTCAGAGATCTCCTTCTGAGATGATTCCCCCATATTCTCACCCTCCAGTCTCCTAGATATTCTTCCAAAGCTCTCCCCCAACCCTGTCCCCTACCCTACGCCACCCAGTATCCTAGGAAATCATCACCCTGTTGCGTTAAGAATCATACAATTTGAGGTTATTATTAGCTTAGCCATCTAACATACTGCTTCTCGATGTATTTTAGCTTCCACAGATGAGAGAAACCATTTGGCCCTTGAGTCTCTGAGATTGGGATACTTCACTTAGCATAATTTTTTCTGTCTCCATCCATTTGGCTGCAAAAGCCATAATATCGTTTTCTCTAATGGCCGAGTAGTATTCCATTGTATATATGTACCAAATTTTTTGAATCCACCCGTCGAGTGAGGGGCATCAGGGGTTGGTTCCATGGTCTAGCTATAGTAAATTGAGCTGCTAGAAACATGGATGAAGCCACATCACTATAATATGCTGATTCTAACTCTTTTGGGAAAATACCCAGGAGTGAGAGTGCTTCCTTATTTTAAACCTGATGTTTAAAACTCATATTCTACTGCTATCATGTATGTATGTATGAATGTGTAACAACAAATCCCTTCATTATGTAAAACCGTAATGCACCAATACAGGAAAGAAAGAAGATAGAGAAGACAGAAATGGAAATAAGACTTCTGTGACCATCAATTTTGACTTAAGAGCTATGTAAACATTTTACTTATTTTTAACAATAAATTATATCCAAAAAAGAAACAAAACCCAAGTTTTTAAGAAAGAAAATAAATAAATAAATAAAAGTGTCATATTCTAAAATTGGAAGTAATCTAGGAGAATGTGGCCTATTGCCTGGATGCTACGAGGCTTAAGGGTCAAAGAGACCTTGTCCTCATTCTTAGAAAAAAAGCAATAATGAACATTGCTCAACCTTGAAGGCTGAGAATCCTCTTTCAAACAGTGGAGAATTTGGCAATTAGCACTTTTATATACCTGCTCAGGGTCCTTGCAAGAGGAGATGGTGTTAGTAACCTATCAGGACAAAACTGTTGGACATCAGGGATTGTTCCATCTACTCTCTCATGTCAGTGATCACTGTGGAGTATGGATTGTCAAATTTAACCCTGAAACACATCCTACTGAGGTAAAAGCAACAGAAAACATGGAGGTCAAAAAATTAAGGTGCTTGGGGCTGGAGTGGTGGCTCGGTGGTCACGGGGCTTGCCGGGCATGTGCAAGTACACGGGTTCAAACCCCAGCACCCCACGTGCACAATTAAGTGTCAGAGCAATGAAAGCCATGTGAAAAACTCAATAAAAATTGATTCTCTCAGTCTCTCTTGCTCTCACTGTCTTTCTGTCTTAAAAAAAAAAAATTAAGGTGCTTATCATGAAGCAGGAAGAAGAAAGACTTAGAAACTTTTGCTCTCTGCCTTCTAAAATGTCACTCCAGAACAAATTCTTTGGGCTGTGAATGGGATGCCTTTCCCAAGAGTTTTATTATTATTTGGACAGCTAGTTTCTAGTTTCTTAGAACAAGGAAAATAATGCTTTACAATGGTGGTAATAAACAAACCATAAGTAAAAGGAAAATATGGCAATAATGTGGTAAACAAGCTACTATGACACCACATTTCTGATCTCAAAATATGCGAACACTTATTTGTCTTATACAAGTTTGTTTATATCCTTTGATGTTCACTTCAAAATGTTCAAAGATTAAACAACTGACTGATGTCAATTCTTGCCATGTAAAATGAAATGGTCATGGGGTTTGGAATTAGTCTTGGGTTTTAATCCTTCCTTGACCAAATCTGACAACCTTTGAAAAGTCAATCAACTCATCTGATGCTCAGTGTACTATTTGCTGAGACAGGGGTTATATTAAATGCAATGAAGAATTGTGTGGGTTATGAGATTATTCATATCAAAGTGCCTAATATAATGCCTCACACTTGAGTAAAGGGTACAATAAATGGTGACAGACTATCTTTTTACATTAATACAACTTTCTAAAAATTTTTTTCACATATATGTAGAATAAAGCAAGATAGTGAGCATATTGGCTTCACGCGGGGGTGGGATACATGGAAAATGATCAACATTTTCCTCCTTTCTGCCTTAGGATTCATCTTTTCATCCTCTAGACCAAAGTGGATACATAATCACAATTTTATTTCAGTGTCAACAAGATGTCCTTTCCAACCCTTCATCACCTGTTGGAAAATTTCTGAAGTTCTTTTGGATAGTAGATTATTTTATTACAATTATACCTTTTGCCCTCAGTTGCCTGAGAGCCTATAGCATCTTTTGGGGAAGGACAGATGATTTCTTTCACATGTTCATGACATTCAGTGATCTCACAGAGTTTTAAAGAAGCAATGATAATATATGATCAAATAAAAGTAACAAATTCCTGTGAGTGGCATCCAGGAATTTGAAGAAAAAAAATGGTCTCTTCTTACTGGGTGAAATAAAAGATTGCATTAGCAAGGTGACTCTTAAAGTGAGTTTTAAAAGATAAGGTTTTTGCAGGTGGACTTCTGGAAGGAGGAACATGACCAGTTAGAAATTAATCAGAGAGAATAGCAGCTTTTAGTAGTTCAGAATGGCTGGAGAATAGAGAGCCATAAGAGGATAAAAAGATAGTGGAAACTTCAGAAGTGGGCTGGGCCTCTTGGGAAATGTGATCACTTTTGCAGTTTGAAAGGATCACTCTACAAACAATATGGAGAACAGTTTGCAGGGATAGCAGGGCTAGAAACCATTACACTCTGCTGGTGGCAGATGATGAGCCACGGCTCTGCAGCTATAACCCAGAAACCAGAGGAGGCATGAATCTGATATAATAAGGAATTAGACGACACTGCATCCTAGTGTAAAGGAGTCATCAGATATGGGCTCTGTTATAGGTAAATTGATAGCAGTAGTCACAATTCCTTATGGAAGGAGGAACAGTGTAAGGAGAGATGGTTTTAGGAAATCGTGCATCCTAATGCATATACCCAGAAGGACAGATTTAATATGTTTATAAAAATATGTGTATATATGTTTAATTTACTAATGTATGCATTTATATCTGTCTGAGGAGATAGAGTTGATCTGGAGAAATGCTTCAGGTAATTTCAGCACCAGGTAATACTTAAAATCCTGTGTATAGATAAGAAGTTTAATATGTACAAGTCATTGGGAAAGGTGATTTGTCACTTAAGCTCATAGCAAGAGACTTGTTTCCTTGTTAGTTTTGACTGAGAAAAAGGCAGAGGAAAAATTGAAGAGGTGCAAGGTGAAAGGTAAGGATCTAATTTCAGTTGTCTACACATGGCTGTCCAATTTGTCCAACACCATTTGTTGAACAGGCTATCTTTCTTACACACTATACTTTTGCCCCCTTTATCAAATATCAAATAGCTAAAGATATGGGGGTTTGTCTCAGGATCTTCTATTCTGTTCCACTGATCCTCAATTCTGTTTTGATACCAATACCATGCTGTTTTTGCTACTACAGCTCTGTAATATAATTTCAGGTCAGGGATTGAGATAACCCCTACTGCTTCCTTCCTGTGGAGTAATGTTTTGGCTAATCTGGGTCTCCTGTTATTCCATATGAACTTGAGAATTGCTTTTTCTATATCAGTGAAGAATGCCATTGGTATCTTGATGAGGATTACATTAAATCTGTATAGGGCTTTGGGTAGAATGGCCATCTTTATTATATTGATTCTGCCTAACCATGAGCATGGAATGTTTTTCCATCTACTCAGGTCTTCTGTAATTTCTTTTTTTAGTGTTTGATAGTTTTCTTTACAGAGGACCTTAATATCCTTTGTAAGGTTAATGCCCAAGTATTTCATTTTTTTGGAGGAGATGGTGAATGGGAGCGATTTCCTGATTTCTTCTTCTATGGATTTGTTGCTGGAGTAAAGGAACGCTAGTGACTTACTGGAGTTGATCTTGTAGCCAGCTACTTTGCTGAAATCGCCTATAAGCTCTAGGAATTTTCTGCCTGATGTTAATGGGTCTTCTAAGTATAGAATCATGTCATCAGTGAATAGAGATAACTTACTCTTTTCCTGTAAGAACTCCTTTGATTTCCTTGTCTTGCTGATAGCTCTGGCAAGGGTTTTAAGGACTATATTAAACAAGAGTGGGGAAAGCCAACAGCCTTGTCTTGTTCCTGAATTCAGTGGAAATGCTTCTAGTTTTTCTCCATTGAGGATAATATTGGCTATGGGTCTGTCATAAATGGATCTGACGTAGTTAAATTATCTTCCCTTGATCCCTATCTTTTCCAGAGTTTTGAGCATAAAGTGGTGTTGAATTGTATCAAATGCCTTCTCTGCATCAATTGAGATGATTATATGATTCTTGTTTTTAATTCTGCCTTGTGTGGTGAATTACATTTATTGATTTGCATATGTTGAACCAGCCTTGTTTTCCTGGAATGAAGTCCACTTGATCATGATGTATTATCTTTTTAATGTGCTTTTGTATCCGATTAGCTAAAATTTTATTAAGGATTTTTGCATCAATGTTCATCAGGGAAATTGGTCTATAGTTTTCTTTCCGTGACATGTCTTTGTTGGGTTTTGGAATCAGTGTAATATATGCTCATAAAAAGTGTTTGGGAGTGTTCCCACTCTATCAATTTCCTGGAAGAGCTTGTAGAGGATCGGTGTTATTTCTTCTGTGAAGGCTTGGTAGAATTCTGCCGTATATCCATCTGGTCCTGGGCTTTTCTTTTTTGGAAGAGCTTTGATTGCTGCTTCAATTTCAGTATCTGTAATAGGTTGATTTAGATTTTCAATGTCCTCCTGTGTTAAAGAGGGGATGTCATACATGTCCAAGAGCCTGTCCATCTCCTCCAGGTTATTAAACTTGGCAGAGTATAAATTTTCAAAATAGGTTCTGATAATCTTATGTATCTTGGATGAGTCTGTGGTGATATCCCTATTTTCGTCTTTAATTTTGTTGATTTGCTCATTTCGTTCTTCCTTTCAGTGAGGTTGGCAAGGGGTTTGTCAATCTTGTTTATTTTTTCAAAGAACAAACTCTTAGTTTTGTTAATAGTTTGTATTTTTTTTTGTTCTCAATTCCATTGATTTCAGCTCTGATTTTGGTAATTTCCTGTCTTCTGTTAGATTTGGGGTTGGATTGTTCCTCCTTTTGTAGTTGTTTGAGTTGAAGCATAAGGCTATTTATCTGGGCTCTTTCTAGGTTTTTGATGTATGCACTCAGTGCTATAAATTTACCTCTTAAGAATGCCTTCATACTATCCCAAAGGTTTTGGTATGTTGTTTCCTCATTCTCATTCAATTCCAAGAAATTCTTAAATTCTGCACTCATTTCCTCTTTTACCCATCCTTCGTTTAATAGGTAATTATTCAATTTCCAAGTATTTGAGTAATTTCTGTTGTTTCTCTTGTTGTTGATTGCTAAGATCATAAAGATCATAGCATTATGATCTGACAGAATCCATGGGATTATGTCCACATTTTTATATTTGTTAAGATTATCTTGGTGAACTAAGATGTGGTTTATTTTAGAGAAGGATCCATGAGCCACTGAGAAGAAGGTAAATTCAGCTGTCTTAGGATGGAATATTTTGTAGATGTCTGTTTAAGCCTGATTGATTGATAGAGTTGTTCAGATTGGAGATGTCTTTATTGATTTTTTTGTTTTGATGATCTATCTAGAGTTGATAGTGGTGTGTTGAAGTCCCCCAAAATTATTGTGTTGAGATCAATGAGGGGATTAATGTTCTTAAGTACTTTTTCCATATATTTGGGGGGGTTGTAACTGGGGGCATACATGTTAATTATCATTATATCTTCTTGATGGACTGCCCCTTTTAGTATGATAAAGTGACCCTCTTTGTCCTCTCTGACTAGTTTTAGCTGGAAATTAATTTTATCAGAAATTAGAATCGACACACCAGCTTGCTTTTTTGGGCCACATGCCTGGTAGATATTTTGCTAACCTTTCAGCCTGTGTCTATTTTTGAGTGTCAAATGTGTCTCTTGCAGGCAACATAATGTTGGATTTTTCTTTTTGATCCAGAGGGCCAGTCTGTGCATTTTAATTGGGGCATTGAGACCATTCACATTCAAAGTTAGAATAGATATGGGAGGCTGAGTCTCAGACTTTGTGACAATTACAGAGTTTTGAGTCATCTTGGAAGTCAATTTGTGTATAATATGGTTATTAATTCACCCTTGTTTAAGGATTTAGGGGATCATTAGCATTTTCTTCTGAATGGAGAGCATCTTTGAGAATAGTTTGTAGTGTAGGATTTGTGTTCATGTATCTTGCTAGCTTGAGTTTATCGTTCAAGAATTTAATGTCCCCATCACATTTGAAGCTGAGTTTTGCAGGGTATATTATCTTTAGGTGGAAGTTGCTATTTTTCAACACTTGAAAGATATTGTTCCAAGCTCTTCTGGCCTTCATTGTTTGCTCTGAAAAATCCATAGTGATCCGAATTGGTTTGCCTCTGAATGTGATTTTGGGGCTTTTCTCTAGCTGCATTTAGAATTCTCTGTTTAATTTCTCTGTTATTCATTTTGTATATGACATGTCTTGGTGAATTTCTCATTTGATTAGGCCTGATTGGTGTTCTATAAGCATTTTGGATGTGATATTCCGGATCAATTGTAAGAAGTTCTTGCTTATGATTTCGCTTAGAAGGTTCTTAATGCCTCTTGTTTGCTGTTCGGAGTTTTCCTCTAGGCCAATGATTCTCAGATTATTACGCTTCATCTCATGAAATATTATTTGGAAGCTCTGATCATGTAATATAAGTTGCTTATCTTGTTTATTGTCTTTGAATTCGACATTGCTTAGCTGATCATCATTTTCTGATGTTCGTTCTTCAAGAGCTGATGTTCTATTTTCAGTGGAGTATACTCTGGCATTAGTATTTTCCAGTGAAGATTTGATTTGGTTACCTGTGTTTTTCCATCCTGATAGCTCTGCTACATCTCTTTTCAGAATGTCTATTTCTTTGTATAGCTGATCTTTCATCTCATGGAATTGCTCTCTTATTTCCTTATAAAAGTTGTCTCTCATCTCTTGAAATTGTTCTCTAATCTCTTTCCTTATTTCTTCTCTTAACTCTTTGATTGAGTTACTAATCATAATGTTGATACAATATCTTTGGTTTTCATCTAGGGCCCCGGCTATGGAGTCCTTGGGTGGATAACTGTGAGGATGAGGAGGGGAGTTATTTTCCCTTTTTCTCATTTTCAGAAACGGAGAGCATGTCTTGTAGTTCATCCTTGTTATTCTTGGTGGAGTATTTGGAGTTTCTTATGGCTTTGTTTGGTTGTGATGG